>LPNX010970496.1:32807-62800 GCA_001517045.1 Pseudotsuga menziesii
ACCAGAAGCAGAGTATCGTGGAGCTATGAACACAATTATTCAGGAAATTTGGATGCATGGAATCTTGACAAAGTTTGATATTCATACTTCATCTTCAGTGGACCTTTATTGTGACAACCATAATACTATCTTGATTTCTAGTGATCCATTTCAGAAGCAGAGAATGAAGCACGTAGAGGTTCACATGCACTACATTCAGAAACTAGTGAATGATAGAACCATCACATTGCACTACTATCCTATAGAGGATCATATTGTAGACATTTTCACCAAGTCTTTAATAGAAAATATATTTTCCTTTCTCAGTTCTCTTTTAGGTTTTAAGGCTTGACACTCAGTTCCTATTTCTGCTTATTTTGAGGGGGGGGGTTTTCCCATGAGGTTTTCCCCTATTACCTCAGTTTATTAAGCAACATTTTTTTATCTTTTACATTCTATATGGGTGAATTTTGGCATTGTTGCCACAACCCGTAGTTGTCCAAGTTAGGATTCAGGGGGGGTGTTAGGATTTATAATACTCCCTTGTCCAAACTGTCTATTAGATTATATTTTCCTAAGTTATGAGTCATATAGTTATTACTGGGTCCACTAGTACCAAAGGGTCCACTTGGACTAATGGGGCCACATGTACCAGTCACTAGAGTGTGGGGAACACTGATAGAAGCTAACTAGAACTGACTGCATTTGCATGCATTAGTTTAGGCGCCTCTTGGACAAATCCCTACAATTTAGGAGCCACTAGGAGTGCCGGCACCGACCTCCTTTAGTTATTGGAAGTTGATAACTCGTTAAGATTAGTTATGCTTCATTTACATTCAGTTATATATCCTTCAGTTCAGTTAGCGGCAGTTATGCATGGTTGCATGTGGGAAGGCACCAGTTCTCACCTACTTCTCACCTAACACTGAAGTTAGACTAGTTTGATTGATTGAAACTAATTGAGAGACTGGACTTGACATATGGAGTTAGCCAGTTGAACTTTGATAGTGATTTAGACACTTCTAGTTAGCCATGCAGTCAGATTGAGTTGGTAGATTTGAATTCATCTCTCATGATTCAAATTCTCCTTTATGTATTACCATTATATACTATTGGGATATAATGAATTTTATACTATAATTATACTGATCAATACTTGTCTATTTCCTATGAGATTTGTTTTGTTTAGTGTGTATTATTCATTCCTTGTCACTGCATAATAATTAAGAACCTGATTGCACTCATTGTCTAGAGATCTAATGGCACGATAATTCTAATATTGATAATACTATAACATCATGACTATTCTTATTATACTAGTCATCTCAATGCATGGAACATGCAAAATGAATAATACATCATGAACATTACTATCATGACTAATCAAATCAATGCATAATATATAGTAAGGCACCTTCCTTTCCACGGTTTTGGATCTTCAATAAGTGCTTATGATTGATGTGCAGTCTCATGGAGTTTTTGTGTCTATGGACAAGTGAATCCATAGATACACTTCATGATCTAGGAAGATATTGGTGGCCACCCACCTATTCCTCTTGGACCCCCACCATTGTTTCTTTTAGTTTTCCAGTTTCCTTAATTGTAGCACAATTTACTATTTTTGGTAGTTTTTGGGTCCTAAACTTTCGGAGCCATTTTGAGGCCCTAAACGACGTTTGTTTGGCATCGAATGGTCAAGTAAATATGAGTCTATTCCATACTGATATTTGTTATTTATGGATGTATTCCTTAAACAAATCTTTATAACGATGTATCATGCACATCAAATGGAGGTAGTATGCTAAAGTTATGACCCCGAGAAATTGATGTACTAAGTTACCCAACAGGGCCCACATTAAGGCATTTCACCTCCTAGGTTTAGGTTTTTGGATGTGTAGGGTTTCCATTGTTTCTCAATAATATATAGGCCTTTGAGCCTCATTGTAACACAGAGTTTAGAGGCATGTAGCCGCCACATCTCTTCTCAGAGATAAGCTACCAGCACTCTAGCTAGTTTATTTCCATTTTGTATGTAAACAAGTTTCAATTATTGATTAATGAAATGAAGTGTTATTTCCACTGCATATTTTTTTCTATGGTTATTTGTGTATTTTGTTGTGTTCCTGCATAAATTTGGATCAGTGGTATCAAAGCAATCTGCTCTTTCTTGATCCTTCTTTGCATGTCCCCAACGAGGGCAGGTATAAAGAGTTAGGACTTGATCTGGTTGAACCTTTGCAAGATCAACATCTCAAATCCCGACGGCCACCCATGGGGGATGAAAAGAAAGACCAGGGCACAGAATATCCTATCAAAATGTTGCTTAAGGAGGCCCTTGAAAAACAAAGGAACGTGATGATGGATAACTTCACCCAGATCCTTCAACGACTTCCCACTGGCGGCGCATCTACATCTAGCAACCACTCTGGAGGTGAAACCCCTTTTAAGGTACAAGTAAACTTTCACATTCCCATATTTTATGGTCAAATAGATGCATATGCTGTAGATTGAATCTATTAGAAGGATATTTCTCGGTTCATGACTTTTCTAACCGGGAAAATATTACTTTTTCTCTAATCAAAGTTGCCCCCCATGTCAAGGATTGGTGGGAAACCTAGTGTGAGAGAAAGGACGAGGAGGAACCCTCTCTGTTCTCGGTAATACCCACTTGGAATTATTTTTGAGATTCCATAAAGGGACAATATTATCTAATGGGGAGCTATGAGGACAAGTAAATCCAGTGGACTACGCTGCGGCAGCAAAGAGATCAAGATGTGCATGAGCTGACGAATCTGTTCCATACCCTGCGCACCAAGTTGGGTATCAAAGATTAAGAAAAACATTTGGTGATGAAGTACCATATTTGTCTACATAGATACATTTAGGAAGAAATGGAGTTCCTCGACATCTCCTTGCTTGGTACGACATATCGGTATGCTGCCAAAATTGAGCAAAAATTCAAACAGAAAAAGCGAGACTTTGGATCTACGAATTAGAAGCAAGGGAAAGGTGCCCCCAAACTGCAGAACCAAAGACATAGCTAAGGCATGGCGACTCAAGAAAACTTTCCAAAGCCACAAGCAAAGAGCAACACTGCAAAGCCGAAGAAGTAAGCAGGAAAGTGGTGCGAGTTCCATAAGAGCCCCACTCACAACACAAGTAAATGTTGGGCTAAGCAGTCACTGGTGGCTGAGATAAAGGCTTATGAATCAGATGCATACTCTGACACTGAATCAGAACCTGAGAAGGGGAATTACAGAGGGAAGAAGATTATCGATGCAGAGCCCAACGCCACTTTTTCCACCACGAAGATCCAAAAGGAAGAACCAGAATATTCAGAGGAGGAGGAGCGTCTTTTCCACTCCCATATGTGGGTAAAGGGTTCCCCACTACATTTCATTGTCGACAGTGGGAGCCAAAAGAACCTAATTTCAACAGAGGTCGTGAAACAGTTGGGTTTTCCGACCACATCATACCCACAGCCGTACACCATCGGGTGGCTTCACTAAGGACAAGATCTACGCATCAGCCAACAGTGTCTCCTTCCCTACAGCATCAAGCCCTTCACCGATGAGGTATTATGTAATGTTGCTCCTCTTGATGTTTGTGATGTATTATTAGGTCAACCATACTTATGGAAGCGACATGCTGTGTATGAGTCTCGGCCTCGCACTATTATTATTATGCTGGGAAATAATTTGTACAGGATACCATAGGTACCAACCCCTACCGCTATCTCGTTGGTTACTGCAAAACAATGCAGTAAGCTCATTTCCAAAATCGGGAAGTTTGTTTTCTTGATGATCCACCCTTAGGGGAAGAAGAATATCATGGCCACAACCTCTATAAAGGGCCCCTCTACATGACAACAAAAAATGGACAAGGTCGTGGTGGAGTACCGGTACATATTCACCTCACCCACAGGGGTGCCTCTCCACTGTCAGGTCAAGCACCCCATCGATCTGACCCCAGGTGTACCGCTACCCAATAGATCGATCTATCACCACTTTGTTCTGTAGAATGATGAAATCAAGAGGAAAATTCAAGAGCTCCTATAGAAGGGTCACATCCAGCCAAGTTCATCGCCCTGTGGGAGCCCGATCATGTTGGTATAGAAAAAGGATGGGACTTGGAGACTCTGTATTGACTATTGGGTGCTAAACAAGATCACTATCCAGAACAAGTACCCGATCCCATGGATTGATGACCTCCTGGACCAGCTTAAAGGGGTGAAATATTTTAGCAATATCGAATTAAAGTTAGGGTATCACCAGGTACCAATCGAACTCATCGATGTGTGGAAGACTGCCTTCAAAGCCAAGGAGGGCCTTTTCGAATGGTTGGTCATGCCTTTCGGGCTAACAAATGCTCCTGCAACCTTCATGAGACTGATGGATGACATCTTGCGGCCATTCACCAAATCATTTGTAGTAGTGTATTTGGATGACATCCTGATCTTCAACTAGACTTGGGAAGAGAACCTCCACCACATCCGACAGGTCCTCCAAACATTGCAGTAGCATAAGTTCTGTGCCAATTTGGACAAGTGCACTTTTGGCATGACCCAGGTTCAGTATCTGGGATACATTATTGATGACAATGGGGTACATGTGGATCTAACCAAGATCCAAGTCATTCGGGATTAGCCAACCCCAACTACTCTAACAAAGCTTAGCAGCTTTCTAGGCCTTGCTAATTTCTACCACAAGTTCATGTTGGGATTCTCTCATATCACTTGGCCCTTGAGTCAAGTCACCAAGTGAGGAGCAAAAGCAAAATTATTTTGGTCGAAAAATATGTAGAAGGCATTTGTAGAATTGAAACATCACCTCTACTGTGCCCTAGTGCTCACATTACCAGACTTGCAACAACCATTTGAGATAGAGACATATGCCTCTGACTATGCTATTTGGGTAGTCCTTACTCAACAAGGGAATCCAGTGGCATATCAAGGTGAGACACTGTCTGACACAGTACACAAATATCCCACTTATGACAAAGAGATGTATTCCATTGTACAGGCTTGCTGACAATGGAAGCATTACATTTTGGGGAAGGAAACAATCATCCACACAGACCACCGACCACTGCAATTCATGCAGACACAAGGGAAGTTACAGAATGATCACCATTAGAAGTGGTCCACATATCTACAATAGTTTCATTTGAACATCAAGTACAAGAAGGGAAGCACCAATAATGTTGCATACAGCCTCAGCCAACCACTGATCGTGGCAATAACGACCATGCTCAACTCTTGTGGGCATGAGACTTCTGATTGGCCGCTTCTCTATAAGAGCGATCCAGAATTCAGCCACACATACCAGACGCTCTTGGAGGGAAGCCAAGTTCCAAAATTTCACCTCCAGGATGTACTACTGTGTCACATGGGACACCTTTGTGTTCCTTCAAGTGAGCATGCCAAGATGATTTGGGAAGTGCACTATAGTCAAGTCGCTGGGAATTTCGGGGTCGAGGAAATAGTGGCAGTACTGCAGAAGTATTTCTACTGGTTGAACCTTAGACAGGACATCGGGAAGTACATCCGATCCTGAACTACCTGTGCCATTGCCAAACCATCCATTAGGAAGCAATGCCTTTATACTCTGTTGCCTACCCCTAGTCGACCTTGGGAATCCATATCCATGGATTACATGTCAGGTCTTCCTTCTACTAAGCACGGCAATGACTATGTGTTTGTGGTCATTGACAGATTCTCAAAGATGGCCATAATGGTGGCTTGCAAGAAGAATGTCACAGCAGAAGCCACTGCTAAACTCTTCTTTGAATGAGTGTGGGTACACTTTGGGATCCCATAGTCTATAATCTCAGACCGGGACAGCAGGTTCCTTAGTACATTCTGGTCTAGCCTATGGTCAATTCTAGACACCAAGCTCACAAAGTCCACAGCTTTCCATCCCCAGACTGATGGCCAGACAGAGGTCGTCAACAGGATGATCGTACACATTTTGTGCATGTACAACTCAAAGAATCCACGCACATGGGATGAGAGCCTCCCCTATGTACAACATAGCTATAAACGGGCCCTCCACAGCTCAACCAAAAACAACCCCTTTCAGGTGGGCTTGGGATTCTAGCCACTATGTCCCATTGACGTAGCCATGCCATTTGTAGCTACTCAGGCTGATTTAGCTCATATCCAGTCTGAATTTTCCAAGGAAAACAACTTCATTGAGAGCATTCAGCTCATTCACCAACATTTTCATGACATATTAAACAGATCCAATGCTAAGTACAAGCAGTGACATGATCAGCATCAGGTGCAACACAGATTCTAGCTGGGCGACAAAGTGTGGCTACATTTGTAGAAGGAGTGCCTCGATGGACCCCATCGCAAGCTTCGCCCACTATGATATGGGCCATACACCATCACCAAGGATATCAAGGACAATGCCTTTGAGCTCAGTATTCCACCATTCCTTGGTCTGCACCCACTGTTCAATGTGGACCACCTTTGGCCCTACTTTCCACCTCTACTTAACACATCAGATGTGGCAGAACAACTCACACCAACAGAGTTAAACCCTGACTTCATGGAACAAGCCACAACTGATCAGATTATGGACACACAGATCAAGAACACCCACTAGTAGAAGATCCAGCTATATCGAGTTGTCAAAGCAGGCCAATTCCTTCACCAGGGAAAGTGGCTCACCAAGACCAAGTTCAACAGAAGTTTCCTCATCTCATCGAGGAACTCAACGCAATGGGGACCATTGCTTCCTAAGGGGGGAGGAATGATCCAGGAGGATATTGGTGGCCACCCACCTATTCCTCTTGGACCCCCACCATTGTTTCTTTCATTTTTCTAGTTTCCTTAATTGTAGCACACTTTACTATTTTTGGTAGTTTTCGGGTCCTAAACTTCCGGAGCCGTTTTGAGGCCCTAAATGACGTTTTTTTGGCATCGAATGGTCAGGAAAATATGAGTCCATTCTAGACTTCATATTTTCTATTTTTGGATGTAGTCCTTAAAAATATCTTTCTAACGATGTATCATGCGCATCAAATAGAGGTAGTATGCTAAAGTTACGACCCCAGGAAATTGATATACCAAGTTACCCAATGGGGCCCACATTAAGGCATTTCACCTCCTAGGGTTAGGTTTTTGGATGTGTAGGGTTTTCTCAATAATATATAGGCCTTCGAGCCTCATTGTAACATAGATTTCATAGGCATGTAGCTGCCACATATCTTCTCAGAGATAAGCTACCAACACTCTAGCTAGTTTATATCACCTTTCTGTCATTGTTCTTTTCTATCACCTTTCTGTATGCCTGATAAAAAATTTGGAACTTCATAGGATGCAGATTGGACCCAAATAAAACCATGCAATTTTCATATGCACAGACGGTGTGAATAAGACCATTATGTAAGGACCCTATTTGGCTGTGATGAATAAGTATGGAAATATTGCAAGTAATTAGAAACTGACATGGAAATGTGTACATTAGACCAATATACAATAGATGCTATGTTTTGAATATGTGCTTACAAAATTTACTCTAGGCATATAATCATGCCACTAGAAATAATTGAATGGGATAATTTATCAAAGGTATTGATTTATCTACTATTGATTCTTGAAGTGTATCTGTGGATTCGCTTGTCAAACCGAGCATAAAATAATAGAAACTGAAAATTACAATAAGTCTCTCTATCACCATTCAAGTGGGCTATATCATAGATATTGCAGGTATTACAATGTTATCTGCAATGGAAAGTGTTAACCCCATATCTATCCTATAAAGACAGTAGGTACTAGGCTATAGCTTCTATTGAGATGCATTATTTGCAATTACAAGATTTAGTTCCAGAAGAAAATGTTAAATGGATTGATACAATCAATGGACTAGTTGATGCTTCAAGGGATTTTAGTAGTAAAGAATCATGGTTTGATAATTTATTAGTGTATATGTGAAAATATCCTCAAATTTGAGATCTGAATTGATAAATTAAATGTTGCTACAAACTTGCAAATGATATGTATTTTCCAGCCAGCAACCAATATTTGTGACAGCAAAATGTTTTAACCTTTAGTTAGATTTGAAATAAGGTACACGTGAGGCTAAAACTAGGGAAGATCTAGGAATTTCACTTATTAATATGAAGTTTTCAACCCTCCAAATCAACCTTTTAATTCTGTTTTAGACCATATTTAATCAGCGCTGCAAATCAGATTTCTAGAAGGTAATTCCCAACCAGAAATTGGGGAAAACCTACCATGCGATTTGATGTTTTAGGGATGAGTTTAATACTTGTAAATGACAGAAATTTTCAGATCTTATAAAATAGAAAATGAAAGATGAATTAAGATTTAAAATGGCATAAAAGCTGTGATTAGTGCCTAACAAATCCAAGTTAGGCAGATGGGGTCAATTGACGATCTCATGGAGGTTTTAGTGATTAAAGAGTAGATAGGGTTGAATGGTTCAAACCCAACCTGCTCCTTAATAACTAGATCCACTTCAGAAATATTCAATAGGAAAATCCTAAGCTAGACATTAGATATTTGTCAAACAAGAGCCACAAGGTGGAAATGTCACCGCTATTCCTAAAAATTATTACTACAAGACAAATGATATAGAATGGAAATATACCTCTGTTTCAACCCCAACAAAGCCTCCCATTCCAAACCAAGAAATCTATCATAATACACTTGTAATATAACTAAGGTTCGCCCAACAAGTCATAGGGAACTTAACCAAAAATAAATAAAAAATCAGCTAATATTGTCTGGAAAGTGTGTTCTTGGGGTAATTCCACCAAGAGATGTGGTTCTAGAGTCACATTCCACATGTCCTATGAAGGAAATCAACAATCAATCTATCTAGCACACATTTTCTACCAGAATATCAACTCGTATTTAAATGCTATATTACAATATTGTTGCCTCACTGATGTGGAAACTTCTATTTGTATTCGACAAGATTTCTTTAACCATTGTATTAAAACGAAAAAAACACACAAATTTTAAAGTTTAAGACATAAATATATTAAATACACATATAAATAGGTTTTTACCGGAAATGTGTGGACACTGTTAATACCACCATCCTGTCAAACAATATAAAACAAAAAACAAAGGAAAGAGTCATGTTGTCTTAGTATATGAATAAAATGTCACTAAATACTCTGGATAAATCTTTGTTATCTATGAATGTTAACTTTCCAGCAAATAATATTTAGATATGGAAATATTTGTTCTAACAGAATGCACTTTGTGGAGCTCATGGAATGCTTTTGTAGCACACATATAAATACATTTTTGCTGACTTATAAAAAAACTAAAGAAACAGTTTAGGGGAGGAAGTTTAGGGATGAATCTGCAGAGCTACGAGCATGGGCTTGTTGTGAGAATCATTGCATATGATGTTTCCATCTTTATTCGTTCTCCCATTGCATCTTCCACATAGACTTGGGGACCACAGTGGATTTTTCTTGACCCCTTTTCTATTATTTATTTCTCATCTTTTCTCCTAACAGTCCTTACAAACTTGGCGACTGACATCTTTTCCATGGCATCCTCCAACTGCAGAGTTAAATTCAAACCATTAAGAAGCAAAACCCTAAACATGAATTTGTTCTCCTCAGGTTCAGGCTTGGGTTTCTTCTTCGGAAGCACTCCAAGGTAGCCCTCATTGCTGCTTCTTTTCCTCTTGGTAGAATATTATTCCATCTTGGACATAAGAAATGGAAAACCACAGAGTGAATATTGTGTTCTTCTATCGCAACGCTTGCCTACACTTAGAATTTGCAAGAATTGATGCATGCAACGGGAGTTCGTTAGTTTATATGAAGACTTATATGGCTAGGTTTGATGTCTCACTAATTACTCAAAGCAATTATGCATGTACAACTCAAGACAAGCTCTAGTGTTCCACAATTTCTACAAAGATCCGCTTAGTAGCCTCAAAACCACTTTGAGCAAACAAAAATAGTTTGCTATAAAAAATTCGGGCTTCAAACTCCAATAATTCAAGTTGGGGAGGTTCTATCAAGCTTGTATGTGACTGAACACTAGGATATGTAGTGAACCCACAAAGGAAATTGCAATTGATGTTGAGCAAATTATCCTTAGAGAGGGTATTCTGAGAGATTGAGACTATCAGGTTATGTGCACTTCTGCTGAAATGTCCAAGGACGCTATTTATTTATCAATTTCTCTACAAAAAGAGGACAAACCATGCACCACTGTCATTATAAATTCTTAGTGCAAAAGAACCTCATGATAGAGGGTAACCAAGGGAAAGCTACAAACAATTAACCTTAGTAGTTAAACATAGGGAAAACATGTCCAAAATGTGAGCACGATGCATTGCAGAATAGGTGAACATAACACTAGTACTACTTACTACACTGCTCCTAAGAATGCAACGGAAAAATGAGGCAAGAACTCTAAAACCCAGGGAAAAGCAGGGAATGGTACTGCAAGAACACAACAAAGATAGATAAGTCTGATATTTTTATGTTTCTATACAAACAACGGATATGAAGCATGATGAAGAGGCTAGAAATGAAAATAGCAAAGTTATATTATACGACAGGTACAAGCAAGTCATATAAAATATTAATGCCTAGGGAGAATGTAGACAATGCAAGAACCCTTACCTTATCAATTGCCTTTTGCTCAGTCCATTGGCCCATATTGCTTGCAAAGAGTTGACCTAATAAATGGAAAACCACTGTGTTGGCTGGCGATTAAATTTATAAATTAAATAAATAATCCATTCCTAGACCTATACACAAGTGGTCATTTTGCTAGGCATGGAAAATATCAAAATACAATTAAATGGGCATACAAAAAATGGGCATAAAAAATGGGCATACAATTAAATAAGCTAATGGTGTCGAGAAAGTGTGCTCTTGGGGTAATTCCACCAAGATATGTGGTTCTAGAGTCACATTCCACATGTCCTGCAAAGGAAATCAACAATTAATCTATCCAACACACATTTTCCACCAGAATATCAACTCGCATTTAAATGCTATATTACAATACTGTTGCCTTACTGATGTGGAAACTTGTGTTTGTATTCGACAAGATTTATTTAACCATTGTATTAAAACGAAAACAACACACAAATTTTAAAATTTAAGACCGAAATATATTAAATACACATATCAATAGGTTTTTACTGGAAATGTGTGGACACTGTCAATACCACCATCCTGTCTAACAATATAAAACAAAAAATAGAGTAAAGAGTCATGTTGTCTTACTATATTAATAAAATGTCACTAAATACTCAGGATAAATCTTTGTTATCTATGAAATGTTAACTTTCCAGTAAATAATATCCCACATGGGTGTGGCTCATTGGCAGTTCAGTTGTTATGAAGTCACTTGTTGTAAATTGGAGGTCAGGAGATCAAATCCCAATTGGGTTTACCTGTGTCCCATGTCTTGCGAAGGGTGTGGATCACCTAGGGGTATAGTGGTAGCGGGAATGGATCTCTGGACCCTGTGTCACGTGAGTACTAGCCTAGCTCCAGTTGTCGATTCCCCTAGTTACTAAAAAATAAAAAAATAAAAAAAAAACTTTCCAATAAATAATATTTAGATATGGAAATATTTGTTCTAATAGAATTCACTTTGAGGAGCTCATGGAATGCTTTTTTAGGGCACATATTAATGCATTTTTTTTACTTATAAGAGCATACTTCAATTTCTTGTTGACTCTAAGACTCACCCCATCAACATGCATTCTACAACCATGTGTGTATATGTCATATAAAGAGAGAGGAAGAGAAAGACCTTTACAAAATAGTGCAAGCCCTTGAGATAGGTAAGGGGGTGAAAGATGGTGCATCTTCAAAACAAGAGATATTTTCCTCATCAAAAAACCGCATGATTGACAAATTAGTTGAAGTATTCATTGCCACATCATTCAGAACCAAATCCACCTCTGCTCTCCAATGATCAAAACGCAAAGAGCCACCCTGCAAGCATTATCAAAATATAAACAAATTTTTAGTAAACAAAAATTTTAATTATCTGCAAGGAAATACAAAAAAAAATTAATTTAATCCAAAAAAATTTAAATACACATGAACTGAAAGGAAATATATTGTATAAAAACAACTTTGCAAATTTAACAATACAATTTTTTGCTCAAAATTTATTATGCATTCTTTAAAATATTTCATTTTAAAGTTTGGTGTATGGTGATTAATTTCAAATTTATATGTGGTTTTCCATGAATTGGTTTTCATACTTCAGAGTCCAACCATAGAACTAAGGGATTTCTAATTTTTATGTAAAGTTGAAATCATCAAAGTTGCATAGCAATCTTAATCACCAAATTTTAGTATTCTATAAGTGATGAAAGATAAATCACGTCATTTGAAAATAATATTCAACTTTGTTCAACATCCATATAACTACTATAAGTACATGCAATGTTGTTGCAACATTTAGTGGATATTTCTTGACCCATTTTGTATTATTTATTTTTTAGCTTGTTTCCTAATAGTCCTTACAAACTAGGCGACTGACATATTTTCAATGGCATCCTCCAACTGCAGAGTTAAATTCAAACCATTATGAAGCAAAACCCTGAACATGAATTTGTTCTCCTCAGGTTCAGGATTGGGTTTCTTCTTAGGAATCACTCTAAGGTAGCCCTCATTGCTGCTTCTTTTCCTCCTGCTAGAAGATTCTGCCATCTTCGACAAAAGAAACGACAAACCACAGAGGGAATATTGTGTTCTTCTATCACAATGCTTGCCTACACTTAGAATTTGCAAGAATTGATGTAGGTAATGGGATTTCGTTAGTTTATATAGAGAATGCTATCGCTGGGATCGATGTCTCACAAATTACTCAAATAAATTATGCATGTACAACTCAATACAAGCTATGGCGCTCCACAATTGCTACAAAGCTCCGCTAAGTAGCCTCAAAATAGTTTCCTATGAAACATTTGGGCTTCAAACTCCAAAAAATTGCCATTATCAAAGACAAAATAACAACCATACTATTAAAAACATTCACAGTCTAGCTTTGATATGTCAATTCATGGGAATTTTGACATGATGCCCAAAAGGAATGGACAAAACTAGACTCACAAACCCACATTTTGCAGACATGCCAACTAGATAAATACCCACAAAATAAAATGAATCAAATCCATATTTTATGGTGAGGATATGAACTTTCTTACCCTGATCATAAGTCCTTATGTTTGCACAAATCATAAGCACCGTTGAGAAAGTAAAATCATAAGCCTCTTCATCTTTCCCATTCAGAGCATACTCTGCAATCATAAAGCTCCACATTCCCTTCCTCCTTTTCCTCAATAAATGTTAGTTTTATTTCTCACATTGAATTTCCCAAGTTCACCTGGACAGCTCGTGCTTCATGATTGCAAGGATATTTGAGCCATTTCATCTCCACCACATCCACAACAATGAAAAAAACCATGAATAAAATAAAAACGCAATAGGTAATCAAGAAAAACATAGAAGGAAACAAACCTGAAGGTCTAAACATTGTTGCCATTCTGGAGGTGGGGTAGGTGGTTCTAGAAGCATGGGATCACATGCGAAGGGAGTGGATGATGCACTAATAGGAAAATTCCTTCACCTGCCCTTCCTGTAAAAAAAACATCATAGCCTGTTCCAGATCCTTCAATGAAAGTTTCAAATAAAAAACTGTCAAATGGGAGCCGGAGCATATCCTGCACGTGTATTTTTGAATGCTAATGAGCTAGTGCGTGGGTGTTTTTGAATTCTGTGTTTTTTGTTTGATTATTTGCATATTTTATATTTGGTGTTTTTTGTTTTGTTTTTTTATTTTTTTATTTATCTTTTGTTTAGTTTATTTTGGGTTTTTTTATTTGCATATTTTTTATTTTGTTGCATTTTAAATTAATTATAGTTAAACAAATCTTTGTTTTTAATTTAGTGTAGTTTAATTTAATTTAATTTAATTTAACTAGGATTTTGTCATAATTTGTATTGGTTGCATTGCTTATAGTGAGATCCTATACATAAGTCCCGTCAAGGACGAACATGATGATGATGACGATGAAGACGGTGGAGATGATGGTGATGAAGACAACAAAGACGATGATCATCATCATCCTTGTCATCGTCATCACCATCATATTCGTCATCTTCATCAATATCATCATCATCATCATCTTCATAATCATCATCATCGTCGTCGTCATCATAGTCATCATGATCTTCTTCATCATCGTCATCTTCCTTATCATCATCATCATCATAGTCATCATCTTCATCATCAACGTCTTCATTATCACCATCATCATCTTGATCATCATCATCATATTCGTTGTCATTATCATCAGCATCATCATCTTCATCATCATATTCATCATCAACATCATCGTCATCCAATTCATCATCATCTCCATTATCATTATCATCAGCTTCATCATCATCATCATCATCATTTTCATTATCATCGTCATCATCATCATCATATCCATCATCATCATCATCATCATCATCATCATCGCAACTTTAGGGGGAGCTCAGTGAATGGAGATGTCTACATGATAGGGGGAGCAGCCAGTTGAGTGAAAAATTAAGGATTGCTCCTAACACCCATTCCAAGGACTAATATGACAATTCAATATGATCCTAGGAAGTAGTAAAAAATAAAATACAAATTTTTGGGCCCCGTGAAACCTCCTATTCTTAGATTTGTGCACATGAAGAATCAAGATTTATGGACCTACTTCGGTGTCTTAAAATAGGAAGATCCAAAATGAGCAGTTTGGTAGTTCCATAAAGTGCATTCTTTATAGGAGTAAATAATCACTAGTAACCATTCTATTATAATGTTGGTGAAGCTCAGAACAATTTAGTGAATACCAAAGTAAATATCTTGTCATCACATCATCATCATCATCATCGTCGTCGTCGTCGTCGTCATCTCCCTCTTCCTAATCCACATCTAAGGTCGATCTGTGGAAAGTGGTAGGGGCTGCGAAGATCTACAGTCAGAACAAGATGTTGGGTAGATAACCGGGTGAGAAGCATTTCACGATCAGAAGTTGCTCACTCATTCATATGAAAAAGGGTTAGAAGAATGTTAAAGTTCTCAAGGTTGAGCGGTCCCAATGAAGGTATTTTAGAGATCGACAGTTGATATTAATCTCCCCAAATCAAGCTCTGCAGGTTGATAGTGTTGATCTCCCATATTATGCCTCCCCTCCTCACTTACCTCACCTTTTGACTTGAGTCCTCTTCTTCTTCCTTCTCTTCCTTCTGTGGGCTCTCTGATCTGTGCCCTGATCACCCTCGAAACAAAGAATGATCCCTGAAAGTCTCCGGACATGTCAGAGACTATCTATAATCCACCTAAAATTGGGGCTTTTGTTTGATCACTTTGAATTGAGCATCTAGGGAGGACATGATTCAATTCTAAAAATAGTTGTTGAATTTAGGGTTGATAACAAAAGTTGATGCATGAAAGCATTAGGTTTACATTCTGGGATTTTTCTTTTAGGTAGGCGCATTGAAGGATACTTTTTTCAATGTGTTTGAATAATAATTATATTCATAGAGTTTTGAAAAGAGAAATGAGAATCCCTTTCAAAACCTGTCATTTGACATCTAGATGTTAGTAGACTCAAGACTAAAGTTTGAAAGATAAATTTTCAAGTCTTCTAATACTTAGGTTTATTATGGTGAAGACGATGCTTAGGGATTAGGTGGAGTTTGAAATTGAATGGATAGTTACTCATGAACTGTGTCCATATGGAAAAACATATCAATTAGCTTTGTGATGGTATTTGTAACTTTTTTTTGCAATTAATGGAAATGTGATCCTAAAAAACTTATTTACCTGGAAAGATAATAATACAATGCTTTTAATAGCATGTAGAAAAGTTCATTTCAAAACAGGTAAGGTAAAATGTCATGGAAAATTTATTCTTCTAATTTTCAATACTTTTATGTTGTTTATTTAAACCATTGGTTATGGCAATTACCAAGTGGCCACAACAAGGATCAACAATTTTAAATCTCCCAGGGATGTACAATGTTAGAAGTACACTAGTTTTAGGTGGATACGTTGGTACTGGAAAAATATCATATTTTTAGTTTGTTATTAATGTTAGGAATTTGATGCCTGATCTATTTTGGACTTGTAACATAGCAGTTCTAATAGTGGATCTCTTCTCAAAACAATTCTAGACAGAAGTAAGCTTTAGTACTCCATGAGCCTACTTTCACCCCCAATTTCATATTATGCATTCAGATAAGGTTGTGAGTAGTTCTCAACTGCTCTAATTTCATATTATGCATTTAGATAAGGTTGCGAGTAGTTCTCAACTACTCTAAGAACATGCAATACAAAAAACCAATACTCCTAATGGTTATGGCTATGTTCACATTAACAAAACAAGTGCATCAATCTCTTTCTAAATGGTCTTTTTCCCAATCTCATCTTCCATCATCGTTACATGTTCTTCATTCTCAACCTTTATTTTATTCTCTCCTCCTCTACAATAACTCTTGAGTAATCCCCAAAAAAATAATCTGGAAGTGATAAATCACATGTACATGGTTTATCTCACTAATTCCATGTAAATGTTGAATCACTTGGGATTTCTTCTTATTGTCATTTTTTTTTTCCTATACAATGTTTTTAATAAATAATGATTTTTTTTAACACTTAAATTTTCAAATGAAAATAATAATTTATTTTTAAATGTCAACATTGAAGGGTTCAATTTCTCATAGCCCTTCAAAGTAAAATGAGACCTTCCCTTCAAATTTGATCCATGGTGACTTTGGAGCTGTTCAACCTCGTAAAGGTGGTGTCCTGGTCAGGTCTGGTACATAAAGGATGTCCTCACGTACGAGCTGACAAATAATCATATCCCTTGACGCCATTTGTGACACACATTAGGTGAAGATCATGTCCAAAGCATCATCGATTCACCAGCCTTCCCAACTCCAGAGATCCAACATGTGGCTTGCATAGAAAACAATAGGATATCATGAAGTTCATATCTTTGAAGCGACAAACATGGACTCTACATGAAGTAAATGGATCCGGCTAGCTAAAACTGTTCCGAACACCACTGTCAGCATAAGTGAAAATGCAAAGAATGTCACATCCAAACACTGCGATCCATGTGGACAATAATGAAACATATTCAAAGGAGGCGGCATGACTGTATTATTAGCAGAAAATAGAGATCCCTACCCATGTGTCCACTCATGCTGCCATTATGCTGACTATTCATATATGTATCCATATTCATCTTCATCACCCTATATAAACACCACCTTCCCAGGCCGATTAAGATGCATAAGACGAATCATTAATTAGAGACAATGTTCGAAGTGTTATTCTACTAAGATATTCTGAGAATTCTGAAAGAATTGAAATTGCGATATGCTTTGAGAAGATTGTCAGTATTGGGGTGTTGATGGTTGGTGAGCTTGATTCCATGCTCATCTGTCACCCTGCGTTTTCACACCAGGAAAGTGCCAACCATCGAGGCCTGGATTTGAATCACTTTGAATGTTTTCGGATAGATGTACCTCTGGCTACAAGGTACCTAGGTTTTCCTATCCCAGGAGTGTATCCCCAGAAACCCTCAAAGAAATCATGGCTTCCAAAGTCCCGGTACATGGTGAGCATGTTCAGTGGAAACCAGTAGGATTGAATGCTCATGCTGGGGTGGAAGGTGTCCAAACTCTTCATCTCATCGTTTGTGAACTCCAGTTCCCAACTTTTTCTGAGGGGGTGAGGAGGTGGAAGACACCCCCCACTGTATGACCTGTAGGAGAAGCCGCACCATGGGAGGTGGGGAGTACAAAGCTTCCCTCTTCCAAGTACCCTCATACAACAGTATTACCAGGACAGAGGGGTGTTGTAGAAAAGGCAAAGCATGGAAAGGATATAAACTCCTTTTCCAGTCCAGAAACCATGCAGAAAGGTTCCTTTGAGCATGAAATTACACACACCCAGGGAAGGACATGCTGTTGATTTGACAGACAGATGAGTGGTCGAGCCCAGTCAGCAGTGAGTCATCAGAATCATCCTTAACATCATTTTCATGACCTACAAGCTCAAAAATAGAAGCAACGTGCTGCCATCCAGACCGAGCATGCAAATTAGCTCCATATATAATGTCTATTTTAATATATGTAAACCATGTCAGTAGTACCATGCTCTAAGTTGTTAGTAGTTTATTATGACTGTAAACAGTTTCATGTCCTATTTTGAGGATTAGCCTCAGGGACTGAGATAGTATAAATTGCTCCCCACATAGGGGAGAAGGGTTGGTAATTTTCAAGAGCAGAGGCTCTCCACTATAACTTGTTTCAAGATTTCCATATATATATGAATAAAATTTCAGAGGAATGATAATCCTTTCATGGCAGATATTCCTATGTTGTCTTTTTCTTCAATAAGTAACTTCTTTACGTGAATGGTTATCCTGTTTTTCATTCTAGTTTGTATTTGATTTTCATGTTTGAGCATTAGTGTATATGGTCCAAAATTTGTCTTGTATACTCTCGGCCCATTGTTCAAGCATTTTCGAACATTTTCTTCTAAATTCATGCATAATTCACCCTGGTAAGGTGCTCTGCGTGATGGACTATTTTCTCCTATATGCTTAGAGAATTGGTCCAAGCAACCTTAAGAGACTCTTAGTCCCAACAGCCTTAGTAAAAAATGGTCCTAGCAGCCTTAAACGAATGCCTGCCACAATTCATGGTTTGAGAAGAATGCCCGCTTCATAGTACCGTCCTATAGCTATTTGGTTTTGCTACCTATTCATGATTTGAGTTTGGTTTAATCTTTCTTGAGGAGACAGATACAGGCCTACCAAAACAAGGTTTTTCACTAGTTAATGCAAAATGGCTAAGTAGCCTCAGAAAGATGCCCGCCCTAAATTATGGGTTAGACTAAATGTCTGCAGCATATGGGGGTCTTGTAGATTGGTATTTAGCCTACCTGACCAAGTCTTCAGATTGTCTTGGAAGTGGATGAAGAAAAAGATATGGAACTACCAAGAGGGTGTTTTAGGAAGATTAGACCAAATTGAGAAATAGGTCCAAGTATGGAATTGGTGTTAAATCTACCCAAGTGGCCTTAAGGAAATGCTCGCCATGCCTCATAGGATGAAGTGAAAAAATGTATTGATAATGTGAGTCTCTAGAGTGTTGTATGGAGCATACAACCATGTCACTTGCCTCACCAAACTACAACATATTTTTAAGGAAGAATTGGTCCCAGTAGCCTTAGTCAAAATTGGTCCCAACAACCTTAAGAGAATGCCCGCCACAATTCATGGTTTGACAAGAATACCCACACCATGGTACCATCCTATGGCTAGTTGGTTTGGATACCTATACATGATTTGATTTTGCTTTAATATTTCTTGAGGACAAAGATACAAGCCTGCTAAAATAGGATGTTTCATCGGTGGATGCAAAAATGGCTAAGTAGCCTCAGAAAGATGCCTACCCTAAATTATGGGTTAGAGTAAATGCCCGCAGCACATGGGGGTCTTGTAGATTGGTCTTCAGCCTACCTAGCCATATCTTTATATTGTCTTGGAAGTGGATGAAGAAAAAGTTATGGACCTTCCAAAAGGGTGTTTTAGGCAGATTAGAACAAATTGAGAAACAGGTCTAAGTATGGAATTGGTGTTAAATCTGCCCAAGTGGCTTTAAGGAAATGCCCTCCATGCCTCATAGGATGATGTGAAAAATGTATTGAGAATGTGAGTCTCTAGAGTGTTTTATGGAGCATACAACCATGTCACTTGCCTCACCAAACTACAAAATATATTTAAGCAAGAATTGGTCCCAACAACCTTAGTCAAAATTGGTCCCACCAGCCTTAAGAGAATGCCCGCCACAATTCATGGTTTGAGAAGAATTCCCACACCATGGTATTGTCCTATGGCTAGTTGTTTTGGATACTTATTCATTATTTGAGTTTTCTTTAATCTTTCTTGAGGAGAAAGATACAGGCCCGCCAAAACAAGGTGTTTCATTGGTGGATGCAAAAATGGCTAAGTAGCCTCAGAAAGAAGCCTGCCCTAAATTATGGGTTAGAGTAAATTCCCACAGCACATGGGGGTATTGTAGATTGTGCTTCGGCCTACCTGACCACGTATTCATATTGTCTTAGAAGTGGATGAATAAAATTTTATGGACCTGCCAAAAGGGTGTTTTAGGCATATTAGTCCAAATTGAGAAATTTGTCTGAAGTATGGAATTGGTGTTAAATATTCCCAAGTGGCCTTAAGGAAATTCCCGCCATACCTCATAGATGATGTAAAAAATGTATTGAGAATGTAAGTCTCTAGAGTGTTGTACGGAGCATACAACCATGTCACTTTCCTCACTAGAGAGTCTCTAAGGAGGAAGATGCCAACCTGCCAACTTTGTGAAAATTTGGAAATTGACTAAGTATGAAAAAGTAGTCAAAACTACTATAAGAGAATGCTGGCCATAATTAATGGTTTGAATAGAATGACTGCACCACCATATCAGGATATAGCTTGTTGAACTAGGCTATCTAGCCATGGTCTTAGTTTTCCTTAATCCTTTCTGAGGAGAAAGTTATGAGTCTGCCAAAATAGGGTTTCAAGATAAACCTTAGAGAAATTCTTGGACATGGCTAAGTGTTGGAAAACTAGTCCATGTGGCCTTTGACCCATGACATTTGATAAATTTATTTTCACAAGGACAACCCTTGGCAGGCATTTCCAAACGACCTCTCAAAATCATGTTCTCAACACTTAGGCAATTTCCTTGTGTTTCTCAATATGCAAAATAGTATTTTTCCTACTTTTGGAAGATTGATATCTTGCATATGTGACCATTGTAAGTCAGCCTAAAAGTATGGTTGGATATCCATTTCAACAAAGAAAAAATCCATGCCAATTGATGAACCTATTGACATACACCCAACATCTGGTAGGAATTTGAAAGTAGGAATTTGAAAGTGGTCTTCCAAACTGCTTATTGACACTTACACAAGTCTCTTCAAACCCTAAGTCACCAAGGTGATTTTATTTTTTTCATCAAACTTGGAGAGTGAGACATCCAAAATTTGAGGAATATCATACTGACTCAACCATGCCAATCTTCTCTCTTGCAACCTCATCATCTAACCTTGGCGGGCATTTTACTGGGATAGTGCAAATGAAGGTGAGAGGCACTTTTGGTAGATTGATATCTTCCTCCTCAGAGTCTCTTTGGGAAATCTGAAACCATGGTTGGATGCACCAACCAACATAGTAGAGCCTATCACTTTCAGATAATTTTTCTCATCATCCTATGAGCCTATCATGTTGGTAATAGAAATTCACTTAACAATCTACAAAATTCAAAAGAATAAGTCAATGTAAACAATATTAATCATCAATATTGCATCCATACTTTACAAATTAGATAACAAAAGCAATATAGGAAATAATTCAACCCTTTATGTACATGTGAACATGCAAACATAAATAATTAACAAATTACATACCTTAGTATCTGTGTGAGATGGGTGTTTGATAAACCATTCAAAAACTTCAAGTTCACTAACAACATTGTAGCAGATAGAAGATTTGTTTTTGAGCCTTCATAAAGAGTTTGACATGACTTCTCGAGTAGAGGATCAACATCATCCATTGGAGCAAATGTGTCTTGGATCAATCTATGTATCTCATCTTCCTAATTTGTATCACTAACGTTATCTCCATCCATATCATCATTAATAACTTTATCAGCTTCAATATTCTGATCTAGATGTTTGTCACCCTGTAAATGAGTATTTCTGCTAGTACTTGGAAAATAACTCTCTGGAAGGCGACATTTTGGGGGGCATTGTCTATATTTTTACAAACATTGTAGTAAAATTAGTGTGTATAGAACATATAATAAAACGATAAGACATTTTACTGAAATTCATGAAATGATGACTATTACATAAAATACATTAAAAATTGAATAACCACTTACCAAGGGACAATATTCATAACCCCCTTCGGCGTGCCCCTTCTCCCTAAAATGTATTTCAGTTGTCGTTATTAAAATTATTCTTCTTTGCAAGCCCCTGAAATCAGTGCAAGGTCAATAAAATTTTCCATCTCCCCTCGCCTCTAATGCCGCTCTAAACTGAGAAATCTTCCTTGCATTTTCATTCATATTGAAAAATCCTTGTAGTGACAAGTAATTGTGTTACCTACACCATACCAAACAATAACTTTTCAAATACATTAAATATAAGTATATTTCTAAATGCAGTATATTATATACCAATTTCTATAAAGAAAAACACAACATTAATGACAATAATTTTGGAAAAATATGGTACTTTGGTGAAAAATAGGAAAATGACCAAGTATGGGGAAATTAGTAAAACTTTCCTTAGGGAAATGCACACCATAATTTATAGGAGAATATAAATTCTCGCACCACATGGGGGTCTGTAGATTGTTGTTTTTCCTACCTGACCATTTCTTCAGGTTGTGCCAAAAGTGCCCAAGGGAGAAGTTATGGACCTGCCAAAATTGGGGTTTGTGCCAGAGAAAGCAAAAATGGCTAAGTAGCCTCAGAAAGATGCCTTCTCTAAATTATGGGTTAGAGTAAATTCCCTCAGTACATGGGGGTCTTTTAGTGTGTTGGTTTTTCTACCTAACCATGGTATTATTTCTCATTAATCATGTCTATAGACAAAGTTATGAATTTTCCAAAATGAGGTTTCAGAATAAATTTTGGAGAAAGTTCTGAAAATGACCAAGTGTTGGAAAACTGGCTCAGGTAGCCTTAAGAAAATACCTGCCACAAATTGTGTGTTAAAGAAAATTCCCACACCATATGGGGGTCTTCTAGATTGATATTTTTCCTACCTATCCATGTCTTCAGATTGTCTTGGAAGTAGCTGAGGAAGAAGTTATGAACCTGCAAAAACAGTGTTTTAGGCAGATTGGACCAGACTAAGAAAAATGTCCTAATGTTGGAAAAAATGGCTCATGTGGCCTTGGGAAAATGCCCACCGTACCTTATAAGTGTATGATAAAAATTATCTGAAGCTATCATCCTACAACTTGTTGAAGAGGATATCTCACCATGGTATAAGTTCTCAAAGAAGAGGTTTGATGACAAAGATAATGGTCTGCCAAAACAGAGTTTCAGGATGTTTTTCACTATTCCAGTATTGGAAAAACTTCCTCAGTGGCCTCAGGGAAATTCCCGCCCTATCTCATAGGATGATGAAAATAATAATATGAAAGTGTCAGGCTATATCTTGTTGATGGGTGCATATAACCATGGTCTCAGTTATCATGTGGCGTTTTTTATGAAAAAGATATAAATATTCCAAAAGTAAGAAAAATATTATTTTGCATTTTAAGAACACAAGAAAATCAGTTGTGTTAGATTCAGGAAATTGAACAGGCATTTTGAAATGCCCGCAAGGAGGGGTTGTTCTGATGATAAAACTCATCAGGTAGCATAGGCATGTTCCTTGGTGAACTGACTATCCATCCATACCTTTAGGTTGTCTTATGATGGTCTCATATGCAAAATATCAATCTGCCAAAAATAGGAAAAAAAATATTTTGCATAATGAGAACAAAAGAAAATTGACAAAGTGTTAAAAATAGGAGTTTAAGAGGTCATTTGGAAATGCCAGCCAAGGGTTGTCTTTGTGCAAGTAAATTTATCAAATTTCATGGATCCATTATTTGGTAGGTTTTCTATCTACTCATGACTTCAGGTCTCCATAGAGTGTTCACACGTGTGAAATAGGAGTCTGCCAAAATGGGAAGAAATATGTTTTGATGTTCAAAAGAGGTTAAAAAGCTATTTTGAAATGCTTTCCAGAGGTTGTGTGTGTGTCAACAGGTTTATCTTGTGATATGGTCTTGTTAATTGTTGACATGGCTATCTAGCCATGCTTGTATTTTTTCTTATGGTGATCACATGAGGGAGAAATCAATGTTCCAAAGTAGAAAAAAAATTGTTTTTACAAGTTAAAAACAATTTTGTCTGAGTGTTAAATTAAACAGTTTGGAAGCCTATTTTCAAATTATCTCTAGACAATGTGTGTGTATCAAAAAGTTCAAAAGGTGACATGGACCTGATCCTTGTTGAGGTGGCTAGCCAGCCATACTTCAGTCTGCATTATGATGGTCATATATGCAAAATATGGACCTGCAAAGTTAGTGAAAAATAATAAACAGAGTTTATTAAATAAGAAGCTACATGAATGTATTTAGAAAAATAAACAGAAATTTAATAAAAAGAATTACGACATAGTTTTGAAGAGACACATATTACTATTGGAGAGATGCAATGTTTAGAAGACGTTTTAATTGATTATTTCATTAAAACAATAAATGACAAGCATAGATTCAAAGAGGTGTCTAAGCATGATGACATGGCAAGGTGTAATTGGAACAAGACATGAAGGACAGAGATGACTAAGGACATGCATAATCAAATTGACAAGCATGGAACATCTAGAGAGTCAAATGACCCATTCTGTGGTCATTTGAAGATGATTTGGGAAAGACAAAGATGTTGGTGCAAAGATGACAAGGAGATGGTGACATGACAATAGACAAGAAAACTTGATGATAGAGATGGCTGCAGCCATGATAAAATAGTGGACAAGGAAAATATTGCGGGCATCTCTAGAAGATCATGCAGGCATGCTAAATGAGAAAAATTGCGGGAATGATAAAAACTATATCGGGCATAAGATATTGCCTATTGCGGGCATCTTCTTAGCACCACCTACGGGCATCCCTTATGGCCACCTGTGGGCATCCTGGTGTGATCTATGGGCATCTAAATACATCACCTAATTGCACCTTGAAGATGGATAGTGCGGGCATACTTATTAGAATATCAAAGACCCCCATACGGGAAGTTGAAGAAGGGTATGCGAGCATAAGAGAAGGCCAAGTCTTGTCATAAAAAATAAAAATAAAATGTTGATGATGTGGAAAATTAAATAAATATTGGTTAATGATAACAAAAATAAATTGGTGATGAGGTCATCCTTCTAAGACATGGAAATAAAAAACTATTTACGGCCAAAAAAGGATGCATGCTTATTGACCCGCACATAAACAACCAAGAGCCGTTGAAAGTTGGCATTGGTTTGGCGGGTGTGATTTCTGCTAGTAGTTTAAAGGATTAATTGTATTATTTTTCTGTAGGTGCATTCATTATATATGAGATTATGCTAAATATTTTGTGGAAATCTTGTCCAAGTGACTCCTTTTCTTAATTACCTGGTCTGATTTGTGTCCATAAAAAATTAGATCTCTTGTCATCATATAGCCTGCTCTGCTCTGCCATAAATCCAATAATTTGAATATTTTCTTCTTGCATTTGAAGGCTTCCACCAAAGGTAGTATGCCCGGCAAGTCAAAGCAATCCTGTCAAATCTATAGAAAGTACCTCAAATGACAATATGTAAGTCAAAATAAATTCATTTTATTTCCCGCAATGAGGTCCCAACTGTACCCCCTTTCAAATAATTAGATTTAAATAAATAAGAATGTTAAATTAAAGATATCCACATAGCATCGATATAGAGACGAAAGTTCATCGACAATTAAAAACGTCGATATTGCCATGGTTTTTCTACCAAGATAAAAAAAATGAAGTATTAATCCACGAATTTTCAAAACGTGGAAATATTTCATGGAAAAATCCGCCCAAATGTATTAGTGACACTTGGTCTTATATAATTCTTATATATCAGCTAGATTGTACGTGTAGTTTTAATTCATTGAGTTCTCATATGTTCATCCGATAAGGAGCCTTTGACTTGGGTACAACTCCTGGTACTAATTCAATAGTAAAATCTAATTCTCTTTTTGGAGGTAATCCTGGAATATCTTCTCGAAAAACATCCGAGAATTATTTTAAGGTTGGAATATTATCGAATTTTAACTTATCTTCTTTATCCATGTGTTCGTCATTCATTTCATGTACATCAAAAACATTATAACCTTTATGTACTTCCTTTTTCATATGTAATGCTGAAATTTGTCTAACAGAAACATTTCTAGGTATCCCTTTGGCTGTAATTCTTTCTCCTTTTTCATCTAAAGCATGTAAATGTTTTCTCAAAGCAATTTAAAACTACTTTATGTTTTTCTGGATCCAGTCCATATCTATTAAAAAATCATTAGACCCTAGCGGCGATACATTTAATTTCACGTGAGTTTTGAATTGACTCATAAACATTTCACAATTTACAACATAGTTCACTACCTTTCTTTTTGTTCTTGTAGCTAACTGAACTAACCAAGACCTTTCAAACTTTTTCAAATATAAATTTCATATTTCTGCTATACTATGTAACACATAGCTTAAACTAGAACCTGGGTCTATCAAAATAGCAACAAGCTTGTTTTGCTTGTTTTGTATCATACCTTCTATTTCCACCATGGATGTTTGGTGATCATCCTCTCGATTCTCCGAGCTGCATTAATTCTAGGCATTTCATTTTCTACGTCACCAACACTTTCTTTCTCTTGAATGGTATGCACATTGCTGAAATTCCTCCTTCTGTTCAGGCAGTCCTTTGCATAATGAGGTCCCTGACATTCCCAGCACTTCAGAGGTTCTCTTTGTTCATGGTTTTTAACATAATTATTAGGCATGTCTCTGTCTTTTGGTGTTGTAATGGTTTGTTGTGTTTTACCTTTAGAATATGTTCCTTGATAATTATTCTTAGAAAAATTTCAGGAATTATTTCCGAAGTTTTGTTAGACTTAAAACCTTTTCTTCTCTGCTCAAAGTTACTTGTTCTTTTATTTTTCTAGTTAGGTATGCCTTCTCTCTTATTTTTACTTTGTTCATAATAGAAGTTAGATTTTCTCATTGCCTCTTCAAGGGTCTTTGGATTATCAAATTCAATTATTTCCTTGAAACTAAGAGGTAAGCGGCTCAAAAACCTTTGTATCTTAGGACTCTCATCAAATATATAGGGTACATATCATAAAAAACTTAAAAAATTACTACTTAGTTCCTTCACAGACATTGAACCTAATCTAAGATCATAAAACTCTTTAGCTCTTTCTTGGTAAAACTGTTCGGATAAGAATTTTCTTTTGAAGTATTTCTTGAAAATTCTCGGGGTTACATATTTTTCTTTAATATTTTTAACTCTATTTATATTCTTCCACCAAATGCCAGCCTTTCCGATTAAATTATAGATAGCCATCTGAGCTTTCGGTCTATCTAAGTAGTTATAAATTTGAAAGTAGTTTTTCATACCTGATAACCATGACTCAGCTCCTTCATCCTTCTCCACTTCTCCATTAAACATAGGGGGTTTTATATTTTTAAATTCTCCTGAGTTTTTTTCATAGGGTTTATATTTCCTCTTTCTAGGACCGTTGTCGCTATCACTACTTTCACTAGAATATTTATATATTTATTTATACGACCTTAATTTAATTCCTAAAGAAGATTTACTTTCACTATTAGAAAATTTCAACTTCTTACCTTTACGTTTGCATGATACTGTTCCAGACTCAGTTTCATTTCCTCTTCTTTTATCCTTTCCTCCATTGTGTATTTTATCTAGCAATATCTAATTTAGTTCCTCCTGTGCTCTTAAGATTCTTTCGTTATCTTGGACCTTTACAGTTTGTAATTCATCTCCTAAATATTTTACAGTTTCAAGCAATTTAGGTGGTTGATTATTTAATTCCACATATATGTTATCTAGATTATTATGATGGGATCCATCTTCAGCAGATGCTTCTACTCCTTCCATTTCCTACAAAATACAAATTTATATTTCTGTACAGAAATAATTTTAAAATGTAATAAGTATTTTTGTTTCTTGCTTTGTATGTGAGTTGAGCCAATATTCAAGCCTAGTGTTTGGAAACTCACTCTGATACCACATGTAACAACTTCAAAATTTATAATACTAAAAAAAATTATTTGAAGGTCTAACTATAACTACATAATGTAAATTCACATTAACCCTTTCATCCTAAAAATTAACTTGAGCTAGTGTTTATCCAATGAGCAAGACAACTTAGTTACAACAATCTTTAACTATGCAAAAATATTGTTATACTCAAACTGATTTACTTGTTTTGTTAAGACGCAAAGGAATGTCATGTTTATTTATCGATAGTTAGAGTTGGTGTTCCTTTCTTGTTATGTTTAAAGTATTTACTACCCTTGTTAATATGCTACGGTAGTTGGTTGTTACAAGTCTTACTTAGCTTCTTGGATAACACAAAGCCTACTTATACTTTTGCAGGTGTGAGTGTGGTGGAGGGCTCACCTTCTTTTGGTAACATCCAAAAGGCCTAGGTAAACACACCAAAAAGAGATCCTAGCTATGCTAGAGAAGGAAAACATTACACTGTAAACATGGTGTCATTTTAAGAAAACACCAATGAGTAAAACTGACGGGGTTTGAACTATAGAGTTGGGATACAAATTTTAAAACAGGTGGCATTTATGGGAGCCACGTGAAGCCTTAAGAATTGTAGCTATAAAGCATTGAGCCTTCTCAAAAACCATAAGGGTTTTACCTCGCTCCTGCATTGTGATTTTTGTTTGGTGGAAGAGCCAAGGCTCTCGGTCTTTGACACCACCCAAAATCTAGTTTTACACCAACAATGTTGTCTCGGGTTGGCTCTATGGTCTATCTGCATTATTCCCTTAACCTTCATTGCCATCATTGATTATCTGAAGGGTGAAAAGGGTAAGTTTACTACTGTGTGCATTATTAATTTTTCGTTTGTTGTATATATATATTTTTTGTTTGGAAACGTTTTGACCTCTGGGCTAATATTTATGCAGGAGGTTTCAAAACTTGGTTGTTGTGTTGGGCTTGGACCATTCTTCATGGAGGTGAAACCAAGGGTCCTGGTAAGACCTATTTACCCTGCACCCTTTCTCCTTGTGGCTTTGTGGTAAGGTCGGTGAGTTCTCCTTGGTTTGGATTCTTTGATACTTATGAGTTTTCCTCAGGTTTAATGGTAAAATATCTTGTGGTTTCTACTTTATGGAATTTTACAGTTGGGTATTATAAGAAGTCTCCCTTTGACTCAGACTATGGATTCTGCAAGGAAAATGTAATGTAATACATTTGTTTAGACATGATGTGGATTATATTTCAAGATATAACATATTTTTTTCTTCTTTTAACATTCAAAAGTTAATGTATAATTTTTCATAAGGGTTTTAAAGACCCGTGACTTACTTTAGTTGGATTCTTGTGTTCTAGCATGCACTCTTAATGTTTTATCTTCCAATGTTTCGGCTACCACCCTGAACTTGTAAAATTAAATTTTGATTGATGTAAAGAATCTCCTTGACCGTTTTTAATGTATTTATTAATTTGTATATTTAGGGTTGTGAGGCTACTACATTTCCAAATTCATTATTTAAATGTTACTCTGTCAAATTTTTAGGCTAGCAAATCATTGGTTGGATAAATATAATAAAGCCGTAAGGTTGCTACGTTAAAAAGGTTGCGATTGTTAAAACGTTTACAATTTTGTATGTTTGGTTTAAACTTATTGTAAGTGAAAAGACTTCCCTTACAGTGTTTGAACTCTTAATTAATTAATTATTGATTTGGAATGTTTACTATGTATACTTACTACAGTGTGGAAAAATCGATAGCAAAGTTAAATGAAAATTTAAACAAAAGTTTTGGCTGCATCCTAACTCGGTTTGGGTTTGTAAATGCTAAGTAGATTTCACTTATTTATTTCTTGTTCTGACCGAATAACCTCTATAGGCTTCGATCTAGTGACCTGTTGTACACTATATGATATTATAATTGTTATAAATTAAAAACTTGTATCTATTTGTCGTTCATTATGGGTTTTGCAAAGGTTTTGTTTACTGTATTTTAGTTTAATTGTTTTAAAACCCTAGCTCAACTTGAAAATGTTCAAGCCTTTTGGCTATAACTAAGTTGTTTGTTTACTTTAAAATAAATAGGCCTTTTAGCCATATTAAATAATACTAGTAGGGTTTGC
>LPNX010970496.1:63255-106470 GCA_001517045.1 Pseudotsuga menziesii
TAATTAAACGAAGATATCCTCCATTTTAATCCTTTGATTGAGTTGTACAGTTTTTAATAGGAAAAACTAAGAAATACTAACTACTATTTATTTAAGTACATCACGTAAACAAACAAGATTTATATACAGAGATAAGACATTATTCTAGATGCAGTAACTTTAATTTTGCTAAGATACTCTATGTATATATTAACATTTATACATCTAAGATCAATAAAATACTACCCTAATCTATTTCAGTGAATAAATTACAGCTCTTAGAAACTTTAACATTCATAGAATTCTATAGATTAAACATAAATGTACTTAATATTCATAAGCAAAAAAACTTAGAACCTGCTAAATGTCGAAGGGGGACACACCCAAAGAATACCATTCCTCCCAACTATCTCCTAAAAGTAGCCAAAATCACTTGCTTTAGGAACCCGAGCATGTTCCCTGAACTACCAGCACGAAGATGCTATGTAGAAGCCTACACACTAATCTTTGTAACTTAGCAACCTCACTTGCAGACTTAGCTCTCAGTAGATCACTTTAGCTATCCCCTCATCGAATTCCTCTTGTGTGCCTTAGTTTCCATTTTTTTGCAAATTCACAAGGATTTAATTACTTGGAATAGAATGTAGTGAGCCTCCTGCTCAATTCGATGGTATATATAAGCTTGCCTGGGTATTTCGGTCAATCTTGCAATTAAATGAGCCACTTGCTCAGTTCCTCTTCTCAGAGAACATGACCACAATTTTAGGGATGTTGTCTCCTGCAATAGCTAGAAAGTGAATGTTATTGTTGCCACTTTTCATTTGGCCTTTTACAATAGATCATTTCTCCTATTGGGTCAGTGAACACTCTTTAACAGTCTTCTTTGGATAGGTGTTTCCTCTTTTTATTATTTAAATAAATTAAATATTGAATTAGAGTCATCCTTAACCATCCTTGATCAATAACATAAAACTTAACAATAATTTTTAAAATAATGTTTTCCTCCAAATAAAAATGTTTTTCAATTCTAAATGAATTACAAACAAAATATTTTAATTAAATATGAAACATCTATCAATAAATAGAATTAACAATCATTTTAATGCTCCATATTAACAAGAGTGATTTGATATAGAGTAAACAATCATCTAACCTAACCATACACATATCACTTAACTTTTAAATGGAAATATCACTTTACTTAGCTATCCACATATTACTTAGTTTGATTTTCAAAAATAAAGTATTATATATTTTTAAATTATTTTTAAATTATTTTTTTTTTTAAATTATATAAACTATACCTTAAAAACTACAATATCATTTAAACTAAAAATTTAAAATTTAAAAACTTCAAATAAAATATTATATAAAAATAAAATATTATATTTTTTTATTATTTTTATAAAAAAATTATATAAACTATACCTTAAAAATTACAATAACATTTAAACTAAAAATTTAAAATTTAAAAACATCAAATATAAAAATTAAAATTTCACTTCTTAAAATCTCCAAATAAAATGTTAAAAATTGTTTTAAAAATTGTACTTTCGCATGTAAGTAATATTTTAAAATGTAAAATTAGAAGAATCTCACTTTAATCAATAACATGAACTCTTCTTTCATTTAATTTTATTTGAAAATAAAAGATTGTTGAAATTTGATATTATTACATTAAAAATATTTACTATTAAGTACATTTATTTAAAAAATTAAATTAAATATAAACTATATTGTATTATCTTATTTGTCCCTGCCCTCGGGCCAGCAAGGACCATAGGAATTGCCTTGATGTTTTTTCATCAAACGACACATAAATCAAGATAATTTATGCAAAGTTTCCATTTGAACATTTTTATTCAGTGAATCATTAGAATCCAACTGCTTTATCAACCTATCAATGAATTTGATCTCTTATTTGGCCTCATCCTAAAGTAATAAGAGAAAAATGTCATAGTGTTCATATATTATTTTGCCTTCCATTGAAGCTATGAGCAACTGCAAAGCAAATTTGAAATAATGTTAAAATTTTGTTAGCATTACTTCCCGACATTAACTGCTAGGTATTATTGTAGTTTACATATTTTCATTCTCAAAATGCCTTGATTCGTTGAATTGATGTGCTTTAGTGTATACAGTACACATGTCTATCTTGGCATGCACGTGTCTGTCTTGGCACTAGCTCATTCCTTTCTCAGATTCCAAGTGGTGTGGTTCACCATGCCATATGCCAAGTGGTTTGGTTCACCATGCCAGCTCCTTTACATGCACTGCCAATGTCTTTTCCTTGATTGCCCGATGGGAACAGAGAAGCTCTTATCCGATGATCTACGCTGATGGTAATCCGGTTGCTTCCTCTGGATTTCTCTCCAACAAGTCTTGTACAAGAATCACTTGAGTTGAAACTGTGGTCTTTATCACTATGTGGATGGCATTGTTTGATTCGGTGTCTTGACCAATTGCTACACCTTCGGACTTCCTATTTCAACTAAGAAGATCCAGAGAATATCTGCACAGAGGAGACAAAGAATGTGAGGCTAACCATTTATCAATGCATTCAACATGGAATCCATGATTACAGTCGGGAAACACTCGCACCTTTTCTCCGTCCCCGAATTCAGGAAAGTAGATGGGGCACTCAATGGTCGATTCCGATGACAGCTTAGAGGCAGATGTGTATACAACGATATAATGTAGACAATTTAGAGCCACCTTTTCTCCATCGCCGAATTCATCCAAGCAGATGGCGCACTTAGTGGCCAATTCCGATGGCAGCTTAGAGGCAAATGCACTGTAGACAACAATACTTCCTGTAGGTACCCATTCCTTGGTAATGGATTTTAAGTGTTTTATGTAAAACAAAGCATGAAATGCAAAGATTATTAAATTTATTCAGTGTTTTAGAATCCATAATTAACAGTACAAAAAATCAAACAAAACCCATTCCTTGGTAATGGCTTCAAGTGTTTTAAGTAACAAAGCATGAAATGCAGAGATTATTCAAATCAATTGGACATGTCTACCATTGGTCTTATTTTGTTGAAGACGCTTATACAAGATTACTATTACAATAATCATGCATTACTATTATCAAAACATTGGAAAGCAATAGTCATACCTTAAAGATCTATTATGTTTAGCCGGTTGGAGCTAAAGGTTATGTCATTCAGTGCTCAACTTTAAAACAAAAATCTCCCAAAAAAAGGAAAAATACCTCATGAAGCAAAGGTCTTCCCTACTTTTGTTCTCCCTCTCCCTCATGTTGTCTAAAATGTCTCACAACATGCTATCTTTGTTCTAATTTTGATTCCAATTGACAATTTTTCCATGCTAAACAGTGGATAAAAGTGAAACATTTTCACTAGCTGGAAATCGAACCCGAGTCTGCACCTCCATCAACACTACAGTAGGCATTCCTCCTCTTCATTTTCTTATGTTACTATTCTCTTCACGTTGTAGAATCCTGCAACTAACACAAAGAATATGGTCCAACATGAATAATTGAAAGAACATTGTAAATCACCCTAGCTTTTACAAATATTTTATTGAAATTATTTTACTAGTCATCATTGGCTGATCATAGAAAACCGAAAATGCATCCAAATTATTTTACATAAATTGTAAATATTCAACTGTTGTAGTAGATGCGTTGGAAGTGTCGTTTTAGAGTATTAATGCTACAGACATGCCTTGAGAACACAAAGGATTAACCAGAAAACACGTCCTTTAAAAAATACAATACAATAGAGATTGACATGACCAAGTTTAGGAAATTTAACCATAAGGAACATTATAAACTGTATACTGCCATATAAACATTATAAAATATGTTTATAATTCGAGGCTAATTGCTCAATTATAATCTAATGTACCCGTCAAATGCTGATCTAAACTGTAGACTGCCATATAAACATTATAAAATATGTTTATTATTGGAGTCTAATTGCTCAATTATAATCCAATGTGTTTTTGCCAGAAATTGTTCCTAGACTACCACAAGAACAAGCTAACACAATCTCAAAAGAAATAGAATAAAATTGGTTTTTTTAGGGTTTTGGTTTATTGTTTTGGTTTAAAACTTCATCAGCAAGGAGGTAATAAATTACATTCACAAATGGGTGGCAGGCGCGGGTGGGATCCTAGTGGATCCCGGAGGACAAGTGGAACAAAGATTTGCCTGGGGACTTGGCTCTAGAACCAACAATGAAGCAGAATGGATGGCTCTCCTTCAGGGCCTCCATCTTATTCGGGGCATAAAACTCCGGAAAGTTCTAGTCTTTGGCGACTCTAGGCATGTCATATATAAGATGATCAATGGGTATCCCTCAGGAGATATCAAGTGTCGCAGATTATATAAAAAGGCTAAGCTTCTTCTGCCTCAATCCACCGAGATTTATCACATTCTTCGCCATAATAACAAGGAAGCAGATATCATGGCTAATGTTGGTGCCAGTCTCCCCCAAGGCCACTACAGCCAGGATGGCGATCCTCCCTTCTTCAAAGTCATTCCATGACGAGAGGTCTTAGAATTCATTCTTGCATTCTCATCAGGCAAGTCTATGAATTGAAGTCCTTATCTATTGGTGAACACATTCGGATTTTTGTTGATTATTTTTCATCTCTCCCCCTTGGTTTCTTTTTCCCCCTCCTCATCTTTTTTCTTTCCCCCTCTCCTCTCTCCCTTCTCCTTTTCCCCCCTCCCCTTCTTCTTATCCCTCCCATCGACCGCCTCTTCTTCCCTAGCCTCCTCCCTCCAGCTGGCCTTCTCCTCCACCTTCCTCTTGGTGGCTCTTGGCATTTATTGTTATGTCCTGTCTGTTCTCATGAGGTGGCCGTGTGGATAGCTCTTCCCTCCTCGGCAGCAGCGGTATTAACTCCCTTCAGGAGTCCAATTTATTGTCATTCCTTCTCGCACGATCGGGGGACTCCTACCTCCTTCTTCATGTCGAATCCTTGTCGTGGCTCATCTCATTGTTGCTCTCCAGGTTCGGGTCTCGGCTCTCCCAGCTCTGTAATTTTCTTGCTGCATGTGATAGACGTAGTTAGAGGTGGGAGACTGCAGGGAATTCCTTGGCATGGACTCCCCCTCATCCGAGCCTTTATAAAAGAATGCCTCGCTCTGTCCGCTTTCTTCTCCTGTCAATGTTGTTATCCCTCTGCTTCCTGGGAAATAGAAAATCAGGTTGAAACTTCTTCATTCCGATTCGATAGGCAGGAAAGGGTATTGGGATGCCTATGCTCCGGTTGGAAGAAAGACACCCTGGGGACTTTGTCTTGTTCAGATAATTTTGGGGGTGCTGCTTTGCAGCAAGAAATAGTCGACCTCTGGAGTGAATCATCCCTGCAGCAAGAAGCTGCAGACATTGCAGCTTCCTCTTTGCATATCCAGTTTTCCCGAATAGCAATCACGACTGACTCTGGCATAATGGCTCACTATGGCGACAACCTTGGGCTGCAGGACATTATGAATAATTTACGCAGGCTGTACGAGATGACAGCCATAGGGGTAATGGACAACAAGGAAATGGATAAGGAAATTAAGAGTATGAGCGAGACTGTGAGTAGAACATCTCTGGAGGTTAGCAATAATGGTGCCCGCACAGACGACCTTGAGAGCAACCTGCTCGAGCTGTTGGGCAGAGTTGAACGCATAGAAGAAGACCTTAAAAAGCTTGTTTCTCTGAACCAGGAAAGCAGGGTTAATGGCGTCAATGAAGCAGCTGTCTAGCCTATGGAAGAAGAATCTGTTTTACAGCCCAGTCCTCAGAAAGGCACCTGACTTCTTTCTTTTGCTTATTATATTTCAGTTTTGTATGGGTTATGTATCTCTGCATTTTGCTATGTAGTCAGTTCATGAGGGTATATACTACCCGCATAGTATGTAGTTCTGAATTACTCATATGCTCTCTATTTTGGGAACCTAAACTAGTCTGGTGTGTAGCATTTTTGCCTTGCTGTCCTTTCCTTTTCTTTCTCTGATGTAATGAATGGCTGTGCACAGCCTGTTAATATAATCCCTTTTCTGTTTCTGTTAAAAAAAAAAATTACATTCACAAGCTAATACAGAACTGAATCATGCACAAGTTTGATAAACTGGGGATCAAACACATCCCAATAAGCCATAAAAATTACACATGAAATACTAATTCCACCCACAGGCTACAAGCATTTACATGAATAAAACATTTAAACAAGAAATGAAATTATAGACTAAGCAATCAACCACGTCAGAAATAAAACAACATGACAGGTAAAAAGGCTTATCATTTTATATATAATCAATAATAGTCATCAACTTACATAAGATTTATAAGTGCTAGCTTGAGATATCATAGCTCAAAAAGCCTCTCCTTGAGTCAAAATTCAAACCCTAACTACATCTGATTTCACACTTTTATCCTTCTTTCCTCGAAAAATACTTACATAACTAACTAACTAACTTTTAGGTTAAGCCTCGAAACTGCTACTAAGATAATTGTTTTTTTTCAAAATAAACTATTAACTATTACAAAAAATGACACCTGTCAGTAGTAATCTTTATAGATTTTTGGCTTCCTCAACCAGTAATGCAATCCCCTCTAAAGCATGTGATTGGCACATTCTAGTTCTCAACTACTTTGCTTCCAGATTTTCAATCTTCTTCGACAATCTCTCATTCTGCTGGGTCAAGTCTCTAATTGTTTGGTTCAATTCCCCAAACTGACTTTGATTCTACTTCTTTCTCCTTAATGCTTCTTTTGAAACAGAAATTAACTCCTGGTAATGTGTGTTTATGTCATCCATATCTTCCCTTAACCTTCTATTAGTCATGACTAAACCCTTGTTTGTTTCATTTAGAAAACTGATTTGATACTTGCATTGCTTTGTTGTTTTATGTAGATTTTCAATTTCAGAATCTATACACAGTCCCTCTTTTGTTGTAGACATCTTGTCTGGTAACCATGGAATGTTCATTTTCCTGAAAATCAAATCATCATCCTCCTCTTCTTTATCTGCTTCTTCTATAGGAACTTCTAAAGAAATATCTCTTTTAGTACTGCAAACTTTTGGTTGTTCTGTAACCTTGCCTTTTTCTGGTGATGACTTTAGGGTCACTGAATGTTCCTTCTTACTATGAACCTACTTAGAATCTAGGCCTTATTCATCTTCCAAGTCTTCTTGATATGAAGCGTCTTCAATTACAGTCACCTTCTCTTTAGCAAACTTTGGATTTAAAATCTTTTTCATGTTAAGCCTTAATTTGTTTTTAGCTCTTGTTTTAGGTCCCCATCTCGTTTCTGCTCCTCCTAGCATTACAAATTATTTTCCTTGATACTCAACACCTAAGAGTTGTACAATCTCACATTTTAATCCTACTGCAAATGACTCTTCTTTAGACTTTTCATTTGAACTCTGTGGATTATCAGCTTTCAACTTATATGTAACAGGAAACTCCATTATATCTTCTTGTATACCTGTGAGACTTTGATTCTTCTCTAAAGAACTCTTGCCTTCTTCTTGCTTTGTATCAACTCTATGGATTTTTTCTATATTCTCTGAAAACTACTCTTAATTTTCATTGAGTTCTTCTCTTCTCTCTTCATACACAGAGTCTTCAAATTTTTGAACTGAAACTTCTTCTTGAATATTGTCCTTCACCAGCTCCTCAACTATTTCTCTCTTCAACCTTTTTACAAGGCAATGTTTTTTGATAATTTGCCTCTTTTTGGGCTGAACTTCTTGCTGAGTATGAATACCTAACAAAAACACAAAATGTTCCCAGGTTCAACCCTTTTTCTGAATAACTGTATTAACAATCAACGTTATAAGTCCATGATGAAAGATATACTGCTGAGTGTGATCTTTATGCCCTTTTACTCTATCTAACATTTTTTGCAATCTCTCCAAAAAGAAAAATGGTAAATTCATTTTGGACTTTTGATTTAAATGTTGGAGGAATCTGATGTGATATTTGAAAACTAAGGCAGATCTTTCCTCACAAGTGATGTAACTCTGTAGAATTCTGATAACCTCTCTCGACTCAAGCTTGAATTTATGCAACTCTACACCCTTTCCCCAGTCTAGGGTTTCAACCTCTAGCAATAAGAAATCTTTATAATTAAAAGTAAAGGGTATTTTCTTGAACCAAATTTCTCCATCACCTGCTATACCCGTGGCTTCTTCAATTAACTTTCTGGTGAGTTCAAATTTGAGGGTGTCAAATGAAACAGTGTTTTTATCAAAACCCTGTGCAAATCTGTATGATAATTCTAAGTTAAAACCATTGATTCTCTGGAAGAAATCAAACCAACCAAACATTTGAAAAATCGCTACACAATCAAGAAAACTTTCTGCCCAACTTGTATCCATAGGTTCAACTCTGTTTGTTTTACCGCTCTTCTTCATCTCCGCTATGCAACCCTAACTTATGAATTTATTTTAGAACAATCCAAAAATATTTCGAAAATGCTTCTCTGTAACAATGAAACTGGAAACCTAGTAAATTTGTGACAAATAGATTCACGATTTTTCAATTTTCCCTACAAAACCAACACAATGTCAATGTAAACAAGAATTATGTTAATGATTTTTCTACCTGGTCACATGTCTGTCATGATGATGAAGAAAACAACTGTATATGCGCCATCATGTCTTCATATGTATAAAAAAACTTCCACATATTTCTCTTCAACGGACACAACTACCCACCAACTCCTTCAATAATTTTATCAAATTAAAAAATGACAGGTGATACGTCAATCCTCAATAATCCTTGCCACTTCTTGCTCACCTGTGGTAATCATTACTAGGTTCTAAACACGTATCATTCTGTCCTCACAGGTGTTGAACGAAATCCTCTGCTTTATAATACACAGCATCACCATTATTTGCCCTAATTTCAAAAATATGAGATTCTTGTAGCGCTGCCCTTCTTTGACCTTCACTCCTGCACTACAAGAATCCTCTTTTGCATATTTTTAACGAATGCTTTAAGAAGAAGGGTTAGTCATAAAGGATAATACTTGGAATAAAATTTTATTATAAGTTTTTGAAAGCTTAAAAATATACATATTAACTAATAAGCCCAAAAAGAAAAACTTAAAACTAAAATAATGAAATAATTCAACCATTAAAAGCATTAAATCCAACAAAAATTATTGATTGTCAAATATTCTTAAAACCAACTTAAAATGTAAAATCATAGTAAACGAATGGTTGAAAATTAGGACAAAAAGAAGAGATAAACTAAGAACAAGATCTAGTTATAACATCTGGCTCTTGCTGCAGGATCAAGTCCTCCTTGTGAGGCTTCAAAAACCTGTAGACCAGTGCCTCATGCCATCTAACTGAACCTGTCTGCTACTCTGCAAAAATTCCATTGGGTTATGGAGTCTTTATTCAATCTCTGCCACACTGGTATATACAATCAAAGACTATTCTCTTAGCTTCATTGGCTGTAGAAGTTCATAAGGAATCATCCCTTCACTGGATTAGACAATTCCTGACTTTCCAAAGTCTGCAATATGAAGGTATTGTTCTCCAACAGTTTCGAAATTATGAAAGGGCCAAACCATAGATTGTCAAATTTGTCATGCTTACCTTTTTGTTCCTTTTTGGCATCCCACCTTAAAACCATGTCTCCACCAGAAAAATTTATTCTCCTTAATCTTCCTTTCAGACCTTTCTTTGATTTCCTTTGTGTACATTTGAGCTTTTTCTTCTACAACTTCACGTTCTTGTTGTAATTCAATAAGTGAAAAAATTCTCCTTTGAATATCATTGGGTTCCTCCAAACTATCTTGAAATAATTTCATTATTGGAATACCTAATTGAACTGGAAATACAACATCAGTACCATATACTAACTGAAAAGGGGAGGAACCAATTTCCTTCTTAGTAGTTATCCTATCTGCCCAAAGGGCATATTTTAACATTGAATCCCATGACCTCTTATTTAGACTTAACAGCTTTCTAATGATCTGAATAACATTTTTATTTGTTGATTCTACTAACCCATTTCCCTAAGGGTAATAAGGTGTAGAATGCTTCAGAACAATTCCATTTTATTCACAGAATGTAACCATAGCTTTAGACTTGAAGGATTTAGCATTATTAGTCATCAATTTTTTAGGGCACCCAAATCTACTTAGAATGTTCTCTTGAATAAAATTGATTATCACCTTATCAGTTGCATTCCTTGTAGGAATGGCTTCTACCCATTTGGTGAAAAAATTTGTGGTTGTAAGAATCCGTCTATGTTGTCTATAAGATGCAGGGTTTATTTCGCCTATAAATTCTAAGCCCTACTGATGGAAAGGAGCATTAACTGCACTGGGCTTCAATGGTAAAGACACAAGTTTTTGTTTACCAACAAAATTTTGACATGGAACAGAAGCTCTAACCTACTGATATACATCAGAAAATAAAGAAGGCCAATAGTACCCAGACCTCAAGATTTTATAAGCAGTAGACTTCCAGTATTTATTTCCTCCACAAGCACCCTCATGTGATTCTGAAATAGCTTCCTCAATCTCTAACTTGTCTAAACATCAGAGCAATACCCCTCCTGGATCCTTCCAAAGTAATTGCTGATTTATTAAATAGTATTTAGTAGCCTTCAATTTCAGTGATCTGACTACTTTTTTGTCTAAATGTTTAGTACACTATAAATACAATAATAAATAAACTATGTCAACATACCAAACTGAGTCTGCATACCTGTCCATAATTTTCTCTTTGTCTTACCCTGCTTGCAATTCTTCTAGTACTGATTGTCTTATGGAGGCCAAGAGCTTCACAATTTGAGTATGTTAACAATTTAGCCAAACCATGTCCCTTCACTAGCTTAGTAGGATTGATTTCCACATCATACTCCATAATATTTGCAATCCACTTTCCCCTCTTTCCTTAATAATATGGTTGAGTTAAAATTTCTTTTATAGCAGCATTAGGAACATGGGCAATGATCTTTGAATGTAAAATATAAATTCTGAAAAATTTCAATGCCTTTACAAGTGAATATGCTTGCTTTTCCAAGGTACTATACTCCAATTCTAAATCTCTGAGAGTCTTACTAAAGAAAGCAATTGGCTGCTCCAGTCCTTTTGCATTTTTCTGTAATAAAACAACAGCTATTGTATCCAGTGATTGTCACACCCCGGTTTTGACCTCGTTTGCATGATGTATATATTGTAATTAATCGTGGTGAGGAGCTAAAGGCAAAAGCCCCACCATCGATTTGGTTGTGTATGTTTCGGCAATAGGGGTAGTTGCCGATGGTATATCGTGCTAACAGGAACGTTATGGTATGGCATCATGTAAACACGCACATCAATTAAAAATAAACCACAACCAGCTAAGGCAGTGCAATGTTGAATGAAAAGGGAATGATTCCAAAGGATAAGGGGTGGGGGATGTCAAACCTTGGTCTATGGGGGTGAAACCCATATGTTGCCACCTTGTTTTGATTTGCCATCTTCCCTTGTCAACCTTTTTATTGTTTTTGTTGAGGTAGTTGGGGCAGTGATGGTGGGTAGTGGAGTGTGGCAGGATGTCAGCCCTTGCCCACACGCACACTCCACCAACGAGTTGACCTCATGTTCGAAGCAACCTCCACGAGGCCATACTCTCCATTCTTTCCCATTCCCCATTCTTGTCGATGTCTGTTCATCTCCTCACGCGGAACTGAGTGAGGGGGGTGTGCATTTTCTGTTCCGGGAATCCTCATGCAGAGGTTGGTTCTGTTTCCCTCACGCACTCCCCACTATACAGGATCTCAGTGGTTTGTTTGTTCCTCACGTTTTGCTATTCATCCGCGTGCATAAGCGGAGCTGTTCACCCTCACGCAAGAGCGGAAGTCTTGTGCATCCTCACGCACAGGAAATTGTCCTGCTGGATCTCACGCAGCTAGGAGGGGAGCCGCTTGTTGGTGGTCATTCACGTTTTTCCACAGAGTGGAATCGAGTATGTTTTTCCTTTGATTTGTGGCCCGTGCATATATTCTCCTCCGTGTTTTGGGGTCTGGTGCAAGTCTCCCTCACGCACAGACCGTTGGAGTCATTTTCCCCTATTGTGAGCCGTGCTCACTGGTTACATTGTGGGGCTGTCACCCTCACCACGTTTTTGTTGGCTGTGGTGTACAATTGTGTTTGGGCCACTGTGTATTCATAGTGAGTCATTTTCTGTTGTGGTCTGCGTTTGAGTTTCCCATGACTATGCTGGGAGTTCTGTTTCTTATCCATTTTGGGCTGTGGATTGTTTCCTCATTCATTGAGGGGTTGTGGCTGATGATGTACCCTAGATTTGGGTGTTGCTGTTGAGTTGTTTTGGCCATGCTAGGGCCAAGAACAACTCTGAGTTGCCTTGTGGTCTGGAGCTGTGTTTCATCTTTGGTTTGGGACTGTCCTCGGTTTCCTTTGCCTTCATCACAGAGCCGTGAGTGGGTTGTGTTGCTGCGGTGTGCAGTGGTCGGTCTTCAGACTGTTGTGAGTAGGACTAGAGGCTGAAGATGCATGAGAAGACTGGTGTTGAGGCCACCAGCTTGGCATTTAGCCTATCCTAGCTCCTTGACAACCTGGTGAACCCTAGGGTGTGGGTTTGGCTGTGTGTTGGAAAACCTTGGCTATGTGTAAGCCTGCATTGACCCTTATTCCTTGAGGAATCATGCCCAGCTCAGGGGTGGCAGTGTTGCTGAGAGATTGATGAGCATGCTGGCCTATGGTTGGGTGGAACGTTGCAACCGCGTAGCTGGTTGCGGAGCAAATTCTTCATCAAAAGATAAGTATTGCTGACGATTCCATCTCTGCAATTATATTGATGGAAAATGAATAATGATGAACATGTTAAATGCTGGAATGTGTGTGTTGCTTCCGCTGATTATTGAGTAACTCTGCATGTTGAGAAATTAGGTTCCATGTATTTGTATGTTGAGTAATTATGCATCTTGCATGATGGATTATGCATCCTGTTATGTATTATGTTTAAGTTTTTAATTTCAGCATTTATCCTTGTTCATGTTCATGGGGTTGTTTGCCCATATGCATTGGTGTTTGGTGTCCGTCGCGTCCTCTTCGCAGGTCGAAGGGTCGGGGACGTGACAGCGTGGTATCAGAGCCAAGATGCAGCATGGGCCTGAATGGACAACCAAGGTGCAGTGACAGAAGCAGAATTTCCTTCTACCCAGCAGAGATCAAGAATGAATGACTGAAAATTCAAAAAAAAATTGCCTAAGTGTTTGAACAGTCAATTCACATCGGAAACACTTAGTGGTTCGGACTTTCGACGTAGCGGAAGGGTTTAGCGTTGGCAGTCTGCTATTGCGGCTGCAGAAGGGATTAAAATGCTGATGCAATAGTACGTAATGGTTTCGACAGCCGATAGGGTTATATTCTGCAGAAAGAAGAAAGACAAAAATTTTGTCTAAGTGTTGAAGTCGTCGGTGGAAAAAGGTTGAACGAGTGTCGCCGTTGTGGATGACTAAACAGTTAGGCATCTGATGGGTAAGTTCTCCAACCACCGACGCCATGAAGAAAATTAAGTTAGAAAATTTTCTAAGTATAGAATATCATCGACCAATCAGAGGGAGAAAGTGCTCATGCGCCTGTCATTGCGGCATCCAAAAGCACTAAGCCTTTCGATGAGAAGCGACAGCCGACACCGTAAGGAAAAGAAGTTTAAAATTCTTAAAATTATTCTAAGGTAGAAATCGTCAGCTATCGGAAGAAGGAAGTTCTTCATGCATCCGCCGTTGCGGAAGACAAAGGCACTAGTCTCCCGATGTCAAAATACCGCCGACGCCGTGAAAGAATAATTAAAATTCTTCTAAGTAAATAATTCGTCGGCTCTCGGAAGAAAATAACGATTCGAACGCCCGTTGTTGTGGAAGTCTAGATCACTAGAATTCCGACGTGAAAATCTCGCCGATGCTGATCGAGTCCTGCCACAGTAGATTTGGCCGTCGATCGGAAGGAGATAGAGGATGACGAGCCGCCGTTGCGGCTGTTGAGGGAACTTTGTTGCCGACGAAAAGAAGGATGATGGAGCCGATCAAGCGACGAAAGGGAAGGCTAAAGGAAAATTTCAAAAAAAATTCTAAGTTCGAAAATCATCGGCCATCGGCAATGATTAGTGGATTGAACATGCGCCGTTGCAACTGTCCAATGGACTAGCCTTCCGAAGGTTAGTGGATTTGATCACTGATGAGGAGGAAAGTTGAAATTTTGTTTAAGTGTGGAAACCGTCGAAAAACTTTAGAATATTGGACTGCCGATGCGTCGGAAGCCAAAGGAATGCATCCTATATGAAGTAGTCATGGTTAGGCTATGCCTGGTAGGTTGAATGCATAGTATTCCTGAATCAATGCAAAGTAGCATTGAATAGATATGCATTAAGAAGATTTTATGAATCTTGTAGTTATGCATTGAATGTATGCATATGAAGGATGTGAGTGACTGATTGCGTAAGTACAGGTGCAAATGTTGTGATGTATTGCATGAATGCATTGAGATGAGTGCATGTGATATTATGGATGACTAATGAACTAAAATGATGAATTGATGACAATTCAGGAACCATTTCAAAGGTTGTTATGAATGCAGGATAGTCATGATCAATTGGCTGCTAGAAATTCTCTATGGAAGAGCAAGGTGGTACAAATGATACACTTGTGAAGTAAGGAGTATCTAAACCTTTCATTTAATTGCATGAATGATGTGACTATACCTTGCAAATGGTAGTATGATGATGATTGCATGAAACAAATGAGTTTTGGTATACATTGATGTGACTAACAGCTAGAAGTATTTGAATTTTACAAATTCTGAAAATGCTTCCATGATGGTTGTAGCAATGAACAGGTTATATGCATCCAGACTTACCAAGTGTTTGGTTGATTGAAGCTCATGTTTCAGGTAGATTACTTCAAGCATGGAAGTGAGAGGTAAGACCCTAACCAATGCCAGAATCTACCATGTATGAGAAAAGTCTCATGGTTGTAAAAATAGTTGGTATGCATAATAGGTCGTTAAATTCGAATTGTGAATTTCGGATTTAAGGAATTGCTGACAACTACTAGTCACTATTGGTTTGCATAAGATTGTGTTTGGTTGATTGAAGCTCAGGTTTTAGGTAGATTATTTTGAGCATGGCAGTGAGAGGTAAGACCCTGACCAATGCCAGAATCTACCATGTGAAAGAGCCAAACTTTGTGAGAATAGTACACATGCATAATGGGTTATTAAATTTGAATTGTGAATTTCGGATTTAAGAAATTGCTAACGACTACTAATCATTGTTGGCTTGTATAAGATTGTGTTAGGAGGACGCATGGTAAGTGGGTATTCATGTTATGTTAGTAAGCATAAAATTATAGTGGGCATAGTAGTGTTGCTTATAAGAAACCCACAATTGAGCAAATTAATTTATGTAGTAGACAGAGTTGCAAATTCCTATTGAATTTGATTACTAATGTCATTGTTTGGTTATGGAACAATCAATTTGGATTGTATTACCAGATAGTGATTAACTGTTTGGCTATTTGATGAATGTGTCAAGGATACACACTGCAGTAAGATCATGTGTGATGACCTGCAGAAGCCAAACTTCATGGGAAGGTTTTCCCTTGGAAATGGGTTTGGGGTGAAACGCCATTGGACATTTTGAAAATGTCTCATCTGCGCTGCATGTTTGGTAGTAACATGAGTGAGATGGTATAAATTATGTCAGTAAGACGTGTGGATATGAAATGTGAAAAGGATTTGGGAAGGAAAACCGAGGGACTGTTAACTCAGAGAAGGAGCCCCATTCCTCCTTAACAAAGGCATACTGCGTCGGCAAATGGATAAGTGTTATGTGACCCTTGCTAAGAATATGCATGTTTAATTATTAAAATTCCATATGCAGAACATGTTTTGATTTTATTACCATGATGACCGATTGCTTGAGTATGAATAGGGCCTACATGGCACATGCCGGAAAAGGGTGCACACTTTTCCGATGTTGAGTCATGAAAAGGGTTTTCAATATTGATTACACCCTAGGGAGTGGGCGCACTCCTGGTGTCTCAATACTTGATAGTGAATGATGAGAAATGTGATTACAGTTTTAGAGCAATAACGCTGATGAGTTTGCTTGTATTGCTTGTATTGCTTGTGTTGACAGGCTAAATAGATGCAGTCTGGTGTTGCACCCAAAAGGTAAAGGTAAAAGGTAAATGGTTGTTGTGAGGGGTTGCGGAGTAAGGGTTATTGTGATATAAGTGTGTGCTGGTATAAGTGTATGTTGGGATATGATATGCCTGAGGATCCATAGTAGATCCTAGACCTGGAGATGGTCATGGTAAAGTTCCAAGCCCAGTCAACATGTGGATGCGCTGGCTGGACATGAATTATTTGATGAATTGGCTTGACTGTGCCTGATATATATATAAAAGGATGTTGTGGAGAATCCTGCGTGCTGACCTAACATCCAAGTCCATAGGCGATCCCAAGGCTTGCAAAGTGAAGCAGGATCCTGTGGACGAATGAGGAAACGCACAATACAGATAAGTATTGGATTATTTTGCTTATGAATATACATGTGTATATGATTTGGTTATGATGTTTTAAGCTCTTTTTTTAGAGATAAAACTGATGAGAATAAACTAAACATGTGAATCTATTCAATGTTTGGATATAGGTACCGCGGGAAGCGAGGACTATGAGAGCATCCTAAAGGTGCATGTGGACATGTGACTGTCCTGGAAATCTTGGAATGAGCGGCAATGAAAAAAGGTGTTAGTGAGACCGTGAGGTTCCTAGCAGCCAAGATAAACCATGTGAAGAGACCCTATGGTTTAGAGGTCTGGAATAGAGCGAAGACACTAAGTGTCATGACCAAGAGGGATTGGTCCAGCATTCACGGTGAAGTGAAAGAGGTTGAGAGCATGAAAAGCCACAACAGTGGTGTGGGTTCTAGGATGGACCAAAACAACAAGGTGAGAAAAGGGAAACCAGGTGGTGCACATTGATCATGGCAACAGATCAAAAGTTGTTGGACTTAGCTGGAAGTCTCCTTCAAGTGATTTCCAAGACCCAAGATAATCTTGGGGAGATGCTCAAGATATAGAAAATGCAGAGTGAAATGAACCACCAGATTTTGCAAGACTCTATTGGTTTGCAAAGGGAGGTGAAAATCCTTCTGGGAGCAATCGGCAAAGGAAAGGAGGGTGGATCAGCGATGGGACATTCGTTCAAGTGACCCATTGGGAAATGGTCCAGGCATGAAGACTCAAAGGAAATTTAGCAGGTAAAGATGAAGCATCCAGTGAAATGCTGGGAATGCGGAGGGCATCATTTACTCTGGGACTTCCCAATGAGGGAACATGATGAGAGAAATAGCTGCAAAGTTCCTAGACTTCGGGATAAGCTGGAAGCTGAGAACCAGCAGGACAAGTCTGTGGAAGCTGAGAGGCTTGGTCTTGAACGTTCAAAGTAAATGATTGAGCATGGAACAGATCTGCAAGATTTTGAAATTTTGATGTGCAATTGTATATGTATTCCTATGTATTGGAACACTGAGGACGGTGTTATTCCAAGGGGGAGGGGAATGTCACACCCCGTTTTTGACCCCGTTTGCATGATGTATATATTGTAATTAATCATGGTGAGGAGCTAAAGGAAAAAGCCCCACCATCGATTTGGTTGTGTATGTTTCGGCAATAGGGGTAGTTTCTGATGGTATATCATGCTAACATGAACATTATGGTATGGCATCATGTAAACACACACATCAATTAAAAATAAACCACAACCAGCTACGATAGTGCAACGTTGAATGAAAAGGGCATGATTCCAAAGGATAAGGGGTGGGGGATGTCAAACCTTGGTCTATGGGGGGGAAACCCATATGTTTCCACCTTGTTTTGATTTCCCATATTCCCTTGTCGACTTTTTTATTGTTTTTGTTGAGGTAGTTGGGGCAGTGATGGTGGGTAGTGGAGTGTGGCAGGCTGTCATCCCTTGCCCACGTGCACACTCCACCAGTGAGTTGACCTCATGTTGGAAGCAACCTCCACGAGGCCATACTCTCCATTCTTTCCCATTCCCCATTCTCGCTGCTGTCTGTTCATCTCCTCACGTGGAGCTGAGTGAGGGGGGTGTGCATTTTCTGTTCGGGGAATCCTCACGCAGAGGTTGGTTCTGTTTCCCTCACGCACTCCCCACTATGCAGGATCTCGGTGGTCTATTCATTCCTCACGTTTTATTGTTCATCCACGTGTATAAGTGGAGTTGTTCACCCTCACATAGGAGCGAAAGTCTTGTGCATTCTCACGCACAGTCAATTGTCCTGCTGGATCTCACGCAGCCAAGAGGGGAGCCGCTTGTCGGTGGTCATTCACGTTTTTCCACAGAGTGGAATTGGGTATGTTTTTCCTTTGATTTGTGGCCCGTGCATATATTCTCCTCCGTGTTTTGGGTTCTGGTGCAAGTCTCCCTCACGCATAGACCGTTGGAGTTGTTTTCCCCTGTTGTGAGCTGTGCTCACTAGTTATGTTGTGGGGCTGTCACCCTCCCCACGTTTTTGTTGGATGTGGTGTCCAATTGCATTTGGGCCACTGTGTATTTGTAGTGAGCCATTTTCTGCTGTGGTCTGCGTTTGAGTTTCCCATGACTATGCTAGGAGTTCTATTTCTTATCCATTGTGGGCTCTGGATTATTTCCTCATTCATTGAGGAGTTGTGGAGGATGATGTACCCTGGATTTGGGTGTTGTTGTTGAGTTGTTTTGGCCACGCTAGGGCCAAGAACAACTCTGAGTTGCCTTGTGGTCTGGAGCTGTGTTTCATCTTTGGTTTGGGACTGTCCCCGATTTCCTTTGCCTTCATCATAGAGCCGTGAGTGGGTTGTGTTGCTGCAGTGTGCAGTGGTCGGTCTTCAGACTATTGTGAGTAGGACTAGAGGCTAAAGATGCATGAGAATACTGGTGTTGAGGCCACCAGCTTGGCATTTAGCCTATCCTAGCTCCTTGACAACCTGGTGAACCCTAGGGTGTGGGTTTGGCTGTGTGTTGGCAAACCTTGGCTATGTGTAAGCCTGCATTGACCCTTATTCCTTGAGAAAGCATGCCCAGCTTGGGGGTGGCAGTGTTGCTGAGAGATTGATGAGCATGCTGGCCTATGGTTGGGTGGAACGTTGCAGCGACGTAGCTGGTTGCGGAGCAAATTCTTCATCAAAAGATAAGTACTAGTGACGATTCCATCTCTACAAATATATTGATGGAAAATGAATAATGATGAACATGTTAAATGCTGGAATGTGTGTGTTGCTTCCACTGATTATTGAGTAACTCTGCATGTTGAGAAATTAGGTTCCATGTATTTGTATGTTTAGTAATTATGCATCTTGCATGATGGATTATGCATCATGTTATGTATTATGTTTAAGTTTTTAATTTCAGCATTTATCCTTGTCCATGTTCATGGGGCTGTTTGCCCATATGCATTGGTGTTTGGTGTTCGTCGCGTCCTCTTCGTCGGTCGGAGGGTCGGGGACGTGAGAGTGATGCAAAGGGAAAAGTCAGAAAATCTTTCGAAAAATCAGGGCTTACCAACACTGGGGCTTCTGTAAGGGCCTTCTTTATCTTCTCAAATGAATTCCTGGCCTCTGTTGTCTACTTCACCTCTTGATCCTTTTTTAACATAGATGTAATCTGCTTTATAGTTTCAGCAAAATTAGTAATAAACCATCTCAGAAAATTAATCTTGCTAGTGAATGACTGAACATCCTTCTTACTTCTAGGCAAAATGATTTTTAAAATGGCTTTAACTCTCTCAGGATCTATTCTTATTCCATCTGTTGAAACCAAATGTCCCCGAATTTTTCCCTCCTGAGCAACAAATTGTGACTTCTTTGGATTTAGTGACATTCCAAATTTCCTACGTTTTAAAAACGTTTGTTTGAGGTGCTTTAGATGTTCTTCATTAGATTGCGAAAACACTATAATGTCATCCAAATAAATCACAACAAACATTTCCTTCTCCCCAACAAAGGATATATCCATAGCTCTTTGAAATGTCACAGCAACATTCATTATACCAAATGGCATCTTGTCATACATGAAAGTACCCCAAGGAGTGGTGAAAGTTGTCTTCTCCTTGTCATCTGGATGTGTAGCAATCTGATTATACCCCAAGAATCCATCCACCATTGACATTCTCTCAGCACCCATTACTTGCTGCAAAACCTGCTCAATCTTAGGCAATGGATAATTGTCTTTTCCTGAAGCTCTGTTTAAATTACAAAAGTACACACATAATATTATCTCTCCATTCTTTTTGTTGACTGGAACTAGGTTAGCCACCCATGATGAGTATCTAAGTGGAACAATGATTTTTGCATCCAATATTTTTTTAACCTCCTTCTCTATGGCTAGGAATAAAGCAGGATTTATTATTCTTAATTTCTATCTAAAAGGTTTTACATTAGGCTTTAAAGGAACTTTATGCTGAATAATATTTATGTCATAAGTTTTTAAGTCCTTATAAGACCAAGCAAAGACATAAACATGATCCTTCAACAATTTAATGTACCTGTTTCTTTGCTCAGCTAAAAGAGATTTTGGAATTTTCACCATTTTGGGCTGCTCTTATATGCCAATATTACATTCTACAACATTCTCTTCTAAATATTGCATTGCTAGTTTCAATGGAGCATCATCTTTTGAAAAAATTCTTTCAAGGGGGATCAATCCTTTGGGAATAAAATTACTTTTCAATTCAATAATTTTATGTCCAGCAATTTCATTTTCTGAACATTCATCAACCTCTTCAACTTCCTCCTCCTCATCTTGATCAATCAACATATTAGAAAACTCACCAGTCAATTCCAAAAATTTCTTTATTTATATGCCATCTTCAAAAACCCTCCATTGTTTGATATTATCAGGTACTAAAGGTCTGTATCTAACTTCAATGGGATACTTTAACTGAGTTTGTTTCGGAATTATGAAATGTGTGGCTACTAAAGCAAGTGAATCAGCTGTCTGATTATGATGTCTGGGACTAAAGGTAATATTAAATGCGATAAAATTTTTATCAATCATGTCCTAGACCTCATTCCTATATACTTTCATAAAATCCTTCTTTACTTGATATTTGTCCCTTACCTACTGGACAACCAATTCTGAGTCGCCATAAACATAAATTTGTTGAATGCCCAGGTCTTTTGCAGCATTTAAACCCAATAACAATGCCTCATACTCGGATGTATTGTTTGTAGTTACAAACTCCAATTTATACATCAAACTTATCAACTCACCACCAAGGGAAACCAAAACAATACCTGCTCCTGCTCCTTCTTTAGATGAAGAGCCATCAAAATACATTAGCCACAACTCATCCTTTTGTTCAACAGAGTGTTTGACTGGTTTTTCTTTCTCAACTTGCAACATACCACTAGTATTATCATCACTGAAATGCAACATGCATGCGTCCAAATCCTTTTCTACAGCTTAAAGTGGATGGTTTGTTGGGTTCTTGTCATCAGTGACAATGTAAGCATATTGTAATTCTCTATACAATCTCCTATTCTCTCCTCCAAAAATAGGGATTGTTGGATATGATAAATCCATTTGTAAAGTACCCCCCACCGTCTTGGCCCAATATCTTGAAAGTAACATTCCAAATTTAGGAGCAATATCTTCCACCACAACATCCATGATGACACTTTTCATAGGTAACTGTGTTAAATTTACCAGCATATCCTTAATCACTCCCAAACATTTAACAACTCTAGAATCAAATGCACATAAGTCCTGATAGGTTTTTGTACTACTTAACCCTAGAGCCTCCATGACTGCCTTAGGCATAAAATTGTGGGAAGCACCAGAATCAAGTAAACAATTATGAATCATCTGATCATGAATATTCAATGTTATATAGAATGGTGGAGATGAGTTTGAATCACTTTCAGTTTTATCAGCTAATGCAGAACCAATAAATATTTTAGGATCTTCCTCCTATAAGTTCACAGTATCTGAGGGTATTTGATTAGCAGTTGAACCTATCATCTTGAGAACTGGATTTCTATAGCATGGATTCTTCATTAACTCAGTAAAGGGAACTGGAATATTCATTTTACACAATTCATTTTCAAAATTGAATGTCTGCGCATTACTGTTTATCTCTTCAATTTCTGCAGTTTTATCTGACTCACCCTGATCTGTTCTCTTATCCAGTGCTTGACTAGATTACTGTTTAGGAGATGAAACTGTTTTCTTCTTTGGAATCTGAGCTACATGTTTTCAGCCAGACCTTAAATTAATAGACCTTCTTGGTTCTGACTGACCTATTTCAGCTGAAACTTGAGGATTGAAATCACTTTCTATTTGGTAAACATTTGCATCAAAAAATTCAGAATTCAAATATTCATCTTCTGTTAAGAAACCTTCAGCTGAAAATTCTCCAAAATAATTCATATCTTGATTTAAATATTCATCTTGCACATCTTCACCCTCTTCAACTTCATCTATTATATTATTCTGCAGAGGAGGGGGGACTCTTTGATTCTCATTTTCTCTTCTCTCCCTCTGAAAATCATTGTTTCTTCGCTCTCTAGGGATAAATCTTGGTGCAAATTGGAGCCTAACTTGATTAGGATTATTAGGGTTTCTTTCTCCTTCTTGTGCAAGCATGTTTGAATTCTTTTCCAGTTCCAATTTATTAAGTTTTGTTGTTAAAATTTTGACTAACTTAGCCATTTCATCAATTTTGCTATCCACTGACTGTGATGTGGAAGGAGATGGAATCACCTCTTTCTTACCCTTTCTATCATATGTTTATTGATCTTAATTCACTTTAAGTTTGTTTGAAGCTAGGATATTGTATTCTACCTCTAAAGCAGCTTCTTACATGTTTAAAAAGGTAAATGGTCTCCTCTCTCTTAGGTGTAAAGATAATTCATGATCAAAAGCATTGGCATAAGTAATATTTGCTGAAGTTTCAAAGGGTTTAATTTCTACCAGAATCCTACCATACATCTTGTTAAATCTTTCAGACAAATCTGTTCTGGTTTCATCTTTCTTCCTCCTTAAGGCTCCAAATTCAGTAATATAATAAGTGTGGTCTTTGGTGTCACCCCATTGCCTCATAAATGCATCCTATAACTCTTCTATCAAGGTGATTTAATTTGTTGGTAATTCCATGAACCACTTCCTAACTTCCCCATCTAGACTCTACATAAACACCCTCATCCATACATCTTTTGCTTCGATCTTTTGGTTGTCTGCATAACTAAGGAAGGCATCCCAATGTTCTTTAGCAGTTGTTTCTCCCAGACCATTGAACCTTAATCAATATTTCTGATAATCCCCTCCAGGAAGGGCATTCAATGGCTGAGGAAGGGCTAATGGTGCATACCTAGTAGACACCATTCTATCCATCATGTCTAGAGGTTGCTAAGCTGCCATTGTGAAGCTAATAGGGTTTGGTGAAGGAAAAGGTTTGTTTACTAGACTAGAACTTGGCTGAAAAGGGATTTTTCATTTTTTGAATTGAAATAAAGGGATCTTTCTAGGAGATTGAGTTTTTGCCTTTTTAAAAGACTGAGGATCAATAAAAACTTGGAAGCTGCTAACTGATAAAGTAGGTATTGACCATGGCAGACTTTCTTTTTTCTCTTCTGAATGTGAAAAAGGTGATGCTAGGTCAAAAATCTTAGAAGTATATAAAGAAGGAGAAGACTGTGATCTCTGAATTTTCCTAGCTTCTTTCAAAATATGTTCTGGATCAGGAATACCTGGATGAAAAGGTGAAGTAGGTTTTCTCCTGGTTCCAACCCTTCTGGTAGACACTGTGGACATTGCTTGGTGAAATGGTATTCTAAAATATTTGTTGATTTTTCTCACCCTTAAAAATCAGTTGAATGATGAAAACCCAAGGAAGATATACCTTCAGTTTCATCCTCGGCAACGGAGCCAAAGATGTTTGTGCTAGAAATTGTTCCTAGACTACCACAAGAACAAGCTAACACAATCTCAAAAGAAATAGAATAAAATTGGTTTTTTTAGGGTTTTGGTTTATTGTTTTGGTTTAAAACTTCATCAGCAAGGAGGTAATACACATTCACAAGCTAATACAGAACGGAATCATGCACAAGTTTGATAAACTGGGGATCAAACACATCCCAAAAATCCATAAACATTACACATGAAATATTAATTCCACCCACATGCTACAAGCATTTACATGAATAAAACATTTAAACAAGAAATGAAATTGTAGACTAAGCAATCAACCAGATCAGAAATGAAATAGCATGATAGGTAAAAAGCCTTATCAGTTTATATATAATCAATAACAGTCGTCAACTTACAAAAGAGTTATAAGTGCTAGCTTGAGATATCACAGCTCAAAAAGCCTCTCCTTGAGTCAAAATTTGAACCCTACCTCCATCTGATTTCTCACTTCTATCCATCTTTCCTAAAAAAATAGTTGCATAACTAACTAACTAACTTTTAGATTAATCCTCGAAACTACTACTAAGATAAAAAAAAATTAAAATAAACTATTAACTATTACAAAAAATAACACCTGTCAGTAGTAATATTTATATGTTTTTGGTTTCCTCAGCCAGTAATGCAATCCCCTCTAAACAATGCGATTTTCTTCTAGTTCTCAGTTTCTCTGCTTCCAGATCTTCAATCTTCTTCGAAAGTCTCTCATTCTGCTGGGTCAATTCTCTAATTGTTTGGTTCGATTCCCCAAACTGACTTTGAGTCTGCTTCTTTCTCCTTAATGCTTCTTTTGAAACAGAAATTAACTCATGGTAATGTGTGTTTATGTCATCCATATCTTCCCTTAAACTTCTGTTAGTCATGACTAAACCCTCATTTGTTTCATTTAGAAAACTGATTTGATACTTGCACTACTTTATTGTTTTCTGTAGATTTTCAATTTCAGAATCAATACACAGTCCCTCTTTTGTTGTAGAAGTCTTGTCTGTTAACCATGGAATGTTCCTTTTTTTGAAAATCAAATCATCATCCTCCTCTTATTTATCTACTTCTTCTATAGGAACTTATAAAGACAGATCTCTTTCAATACTGCAAACTTTTATTTGTTCTGCAACCTTGTCTTTTTCCGGTGATGAATTTAGGGTCACTGATTGTTCCTTCTTACTGTGAACCTACTTAGAATCTAGGCCTTGTTCATCTTCCAAGTCTTCTTGAGATGAAGAGTCTTCAATTATAGTCACCTTCTCTTTAGCAAAATTTGGATTTAAAATCTTTTTCATGTTAAGCATTAATTTGTTTTTAGCTCTTTTTTTAGGTCTCCATCTCAATTCTGCTCCTCGTAGAATTACAAATGATTTTCCTTGGTACTCAATAGCTGAGAGCTGAGAGCTGTACAATCTCATATTTTAATCCTGCTGCAAATGACTCTTGTTTATAATTTCATTTAAACTCTGTGGATTATCAACTTTCAACTTATCCATAACAAGAAACTCCATTATATCTTCTTATATACCTGTGAGACTTTGATTATGCTCTAAAGAACTCTTTCCTTCTTCTTGATTTGTATCAACTCTATGACTTTCTTCTATATTCTAGGAAAACTGCTCTTGATTTTCATTGAGTGCTTCTCTGCTCTCTTCATACACAAAGTCTTCGAATTTTTGAACTAAAACTTCTTCTTGAATACTATCCTTCACGAGCTCCTCAACTATTTCTCTCTTCAACCTTTTTACATGGCAATGTTGTTTGTTCATTTGCCTCTTTTTGGGATGAACTTCTTACTGAGTATGAATATCTGACCAAAAAAAAAATTGTTCCCACGTTATACTCTTTTTCTGAAGAACTGTATTAACAATCAACTTTATAAGTCCATGATGAAAGATAGACTGCCGAGTGTGATCTTCATTCCCTTTTACTCTATCTGACATTTTTTGCAAGCTCTTCAAAAAGAAAAAGGGTAAATTCATTTTCGACTCTTGATTTAAATGTTGGAGGAATCTGATGTGATATTTGAAAACTAAGGAAAATCTGCCCTCAAAAGTAATGTAACTCTGCAGAATTCTAATAACCTCTCTCCACTCAGGCTTGAATTTATGCAACTGTACACCCTTGCCCCAGTATAGGGTTTCAACCTTTTGCAATAAGAAATATTTATAATTTAAAGTAAAGGGTATTTTCTTGAACCAAAGTTCTCCATCACCTGCTATACCTGTGGCTTCTTCAATTAACTCTTTAGTGAGTTCAAATTTGAGGGTGTCAAATAAAACAGTGTTTTTATCAAAACCCTGTGAAAATATATATGATAATTCTAAGTTAAAACCATTGATTCTCTAGAAGAAATCAAACCAACTAGCCCTTTGAAAAATCGTTGCACAATCAAGAAAACTTTCTGGCCATCTTGTATCCATAGGTTCAACTCCGTTTGTTTTACCTCTCTTCTTCATCTCTGTTGTGCAACCCTAACTTATGAATTTATTTTAGAACAGTCCCAAAATATTTTGAAAATGCTTCTCTGTAACAATGAACCTGGAAGCCTAGTAAATTCGTGACAAACAGATTCATGATTTTTCAATTTTCCCTACAAAACCAGCACACTGTCAATGTAAGCCAGAATTTTGTTAATGATTTTTCTACCTGTTCGCACGTCTGTCATGATGATGAACAAAACTGCTGAATATGTGCCATCATGTATTCATATGTATCAACAGACTTCCACATATTTCTCTTCAACGGCCACAACTACCCACCGGCTCTTTCAATAATCATATCAAATTAAAAAATGACAAGTGACACCATGATCCTCAATAATCCTTTCAAGTTCTTGCTCACCTTTCGTAATCATTACTGTGTTCTAAACACGTATAATTATTTCCTAACAGGTGTTGAATGACCTCCTCTACTTTCGAATACACAACATCACCATTATTTTCCCTAATTTCAAAAATACGAGATTCATGTAACGTTGCCCTTCTTTGACCTTCACTCCTACGCTACAAGAATCCTCTTTTGCATATTTTTAACCAATACTTTAAGAAGAAGGGTTAGTCATAAAGCATAATAGTTGCAATAAACTTTTATTATAAGTTTTTGAAAGCTTAAAGATATACATATTAACTAATAACCCCAAAAAACAAACCTTAAAACTAAAATAATGGAATAATTCAACCATTAAAAGAATTAAATCCAACAAAAAATACCGATTGTAAAAAATTATTAAAACCAACTTAAAATGTAAAATCATAGTAAACCAATGGTTGAAAATTAGGACAAAAAGAACAGATAAACTAAGAACAAGAGCTATTTATAACACAATGTACCTGTCAATGTAATCAAATGCCGAGAGTGCATGAATACTATGAATCCTATGAAAGGTTTGAATAGGTTATAGCTCCAATTAGATTCAACTGACTGTCTTCTTCTACCTGATCATCATTCAAAAAAAAAATACCATTGAGAAAGCCACCGTAAGACTGGTAATTGCTTGCAGCAAATTCTTTTAATTTCCATTTTCAAAAGTGAGCATGCGTAGCATAAGATGCCCATGGAAAAAAATCACCCAAAAAGGAATGAATGCATTTCTCATAAAATAATGTTATTAACATTGGTTTGTATGAATAACTTCTCTTCAATTGCATTGGAACATTACCAATCCCAAGGATAAGGTCCAAATTCTGGTCGCAACCTGTAGAAGCTGTAAGTATCGAGTATATTAAATGAGTAATTACTTTTCTTCATGACTAGATCAATGGAGGAAGCGACAAAATCTCTGAATTACTAAACCTTGAATAGAATTACACCTAAACAAATAATCCATAAAGAAATCCACCATCCACTACAAATCCATAGATGGTGGTGCAACATTTACAGTGTTGGAAATATGTCACTGCATGCACAAATTCATGATCATGACCATAACCCAACTTTAGCATTGCCAAATGGCTGGAGAGAAAAACAATGTGTCGCATTTTGTCCTATTCAGTCAGCCACACACTTGGTTTCTTATTGACATATGGACATCATGCAGCCAAAACAACACATTTGTTACCTACCCTCTTTGTTGTTCAAAATACAAGGAATATAATAATATCATAGATTTGACCCACCGCTCCCCCACCCTACTCAATAAAAAGTTGGGAAAATGGAAAGCTGTGAACCCATACGGGGTTGGAGAAAATCTAACTCATTAGAGGAAATTTCAACTCAAAATGTGCCTCCTAAAATGAATTCATAAAATAATAGTTAAAATAATAAAATAATATTTATTAATTTTGGAGGAAGAAAAGAAAAAAACTACTTTTTTGTTTGTATTTTTGACATATCTCCCTGTGTTTTTACTCAAATTTAGATCAAGAGAGCTCGTTGGATGCGGAATTAAATTCCGCATCCAACGAGTACCCACTCGGCATACTTTTGATGGACCCCGCTACCCCAAAAACAAGAAATACCTGAAAAAATGGAATTATGACATCATCATTCCATTTTTTTCGGGTATTTCTTGTTTTTGGGGTAGCGGGGTCCATCAAAAGTATGCCGAGTGGGTACTCCTTGGATGGGGACTTTAATTCCGCATCCAACGAGCTCTCCCGATCGAAATTTGAGTAAAAACACAGGGAGATATGTCAAAAATACAAACAAAAAAAGTAGTTTTTTTATGATACCTATCCCCAAATTTGTATTAAAAAAGTGTTTAAGACCTATACGGTATTTCAAATTTAAAGCAATTTCATTGGCTAACACATGATGACATGGAATTTGAATAAAAGTTAAAAGGCCCATTTTGAGTTGAAATTTCCTCTAATGTTGGCTACTAAATTGTCGAGCGGTACTAATTTCTTTCCCCTTTTTATAGGCCATTGAACTCGAATCTACCCAACTTTTGGTCCACAAAAGAAAAGATCAATATAATATCTCATTATGCTTTCTTACGAGTTATCTATAATGTGCCTCTCATAACCTGCCCGAAACTGATATTGAGATATAACCTTATCTTGGCCTTGGGCTAGTTTCAATGGTCAAAGAAAACATATCATCATACCAAATTGAGTTTCCCAATTCGATTCCAAAAATTGTTATATTTGAAGCAAATAAAAACCAAAGTTTACAAAGATTATTTGGTATATTTTTAATAAATTAAGACTCAAGTTTTTTTACACATTTGAAGCAAATAAAAACTAAAATTTACAAAAACTATGTAACATATTTAAGCTATTTCCTTATACAAAAAAGCTAATTGCAAACAGGCATGAAGGTTGATATAATTCAATCCCTCTATCTAAATCAACCATCAAACGTAAAGTTTATGCAGGCAAATATTTTCATCAACACGAAACTTTTCTATTATTTGCAATAATCAATATGAAAACAAAGTTATGATTTATCTTCCTTCAAGTTGTATATCTATGTACAATCTACTACCTTCCACATGTTTAATTTCATGGCAGAACCTTTAAAAAAGATGTTCCAGAATGTTTTACTGTTGCATGAGTTCAATACATAAATGCTGCACTATTTACTTGAATTGCTATTATAGCAAAGGTGATGTTCCAAAATGTTTTATTGTTGCACGAGTTCAATACATAAACACTGCACTATTTGCTTCAATAAGGATTTTATACAAGTTTTTCAAATTTTTTAAAAGTGACATTTGTACTTCGTCAATAAATCTTATGACATGGACAAGTCGTCATTTTCCCTTAACACAATGGTATCCTTGAGAATGGCTTCCCACATTTTAATAATGAGGAATAAAGAATATTTAAAGGTATAGCTGCTAGCTTATGCCAATTTAGAATGTAGCAACACAATAGGTAGCTACCGTTGCAAAACAACCTTCGTCATATGTTTGTTAACTGCATCAAACTTTATCTTACTTCAATTGCTCTTATTACAATCAGGTTTTTGAACTATGTCCACAATCCCAAGCCTCTCCTTCTTGTTGAAACTTTAGGCAAGGACTTGCTGCTCAGCAGCCTTCCTTGTTTTATATAGTAAATTATATTAAATTTGATTTTCTATGATAATAACTTATTTGAATTGAACTAATAAAATATTAAAATATAAATATTTTAATATTCTCTATTTTATTAAAATATAATAATTAATAGTATTATTTATTTATTCATAATATTAATTATAGTAAAAAATATAAATTTTAATTATAATATTATAAAAGATTAGATTATGTTAATTATATTTATTTTATGGTTAAATATATGTATTCACTAATAAATTAGTATTTCAATATATTTATTATACAATTACTAACAACAATTTTAAACATAAATGTATAAATCATGATAAGTAAATGCTAAGAAAAAACAAATATCAAAATAAATTTTATTAATTTAAAATGAAAAACAATTTAAGCCTAAAGTAAAGGGATTGAATCTCTTTAATATAATAAATCAAAATGCATATTGTCTAAGCACACCAAAATATCCTTAGAAACAACATGTCTTAGTTAGTCAACCTCTCTAGTAGAGAAAAACTCTAATGATATAACTTGTTTAATTTAATAAATAAACATGTAGATACCTAATTACATAAAAAATATCCTTAATTATGAAAAATAAAAATTATAAATTTAATTAGAAAAACCAAAATTTGATAATTATTCATTGAGACCTTCAAATATACCATACTTTCCACTTTTACAAAATTTATATACCTTATTCTTTACACCTTCAAATATACCATACTTTTCACTCACAAGATTCATATATCACTTACTCTACATTTTAGTCAACCATAGCAAGTGGTTCCCTTTCAATTAGATTTCCTTTTCGTTTGAGGAAAGAGCTATCTATTGAGTTGCGGAGCATTTAATGCAGTTACAGTAGGCTTGCTGACCATTGGATCTCGAGTAGTTCAAGATCCAAATATCATCAAGCTTACTGCAACCGCATTAAATGCTATGCAGCTCAATGGATAGCTCTTTCCTTCCTTTGAGTCTTTTCAGTGACAGTTACACAAGTTAAAGTTAGTGTGTGCCACTACCCTTTTACTATTTTCCCTGAGGTTTAATATCATTTCCAGCCATTGTCGACCGACTAAAGTATGGTTTCAGTTTCCACTAGCGGTTGTTTCAATTTTTGGTAACAGGTAATTGAGGATTCTCCAGCATACATGTAAAACAAACCAAGGAGGAAAGGAGCAACCATAAGAAATCTAAACATTGTTGATAGATTTGAGAGGCAGTGCTATGTTATGGCTATGTTTGGTTATTCCTCTCGGAATTTTTGTTGCAATATCTATGTTGTGTTAAAGAAAATTAGTGAAGCGAAAAAACAAAAGAAACATAATGGGCATATTGGTTACCTTCTCATTATTAATCAAGAGTATATGTAGGACTACATCATAACAATACTATGGTTCACTCAACTAACTAACTAACTAAACCAGTGAGGTTACATTCTTCAACGCACCCCTTAATTTGAAGTAGCAGTACATCTTCAGCACTGTCAAAGCCTAAGTGCTATCTATGATATTCAAATGCATATGTTCCCAACGGTTTGGTGACCATATCATCCAAGTGCTCCTTAGATCCACAAAACAATAAGGAAATTTGTCCATCATTGACTAACTCACTAATGAAATGATAGCGAGTGTCAATGTGTTTACTTTTTATATGAAATACATTATGTTTGGACAATTGTATTGCAGAGCTATTATTACAGAAAATAAAAGTGAGATCCTTTTCAGTGTATCCCATATCCTTTAAAATTATTCTTATCCAATCTGCATGGAAAGTTGCTATGGTGGTTGCTACATATTCTTCTTCTTCAGGAGACATGCTGACAATGGGTTGTTTCTGAGAATCCCAAGAGATCAGATTTGTACCCAAATGGAAAGCATAACTAGATGTGTTATTCCTATAATCAATACTACATACAAAATCACTGTGAGTGTACCCTGTGAGAGTATTTTCTGGTGTATGAGTGTACCAAAGGCCATATCCAAGTGTGCCTGCAACAGTCCTGCAACATATCTCAAAATTCCTTTTCCAACTTTCTAGTGAGAGTCTTCGGGAGACTCCATAAATATGGAAATAAGACTGATAAGATAAATCAAAATAGCTGTAGTGGTATTCAAGTACATTAAACTTCCTACCATTCATTTATAGAGTGTAGCATCTAATGTTGGTCCATCATCATTCTTGGTTAACTTGGTGCCAAGATCAATAGGCGTTTCTGCTCATTTACATTTATCCATTCTGAATCTGTACAAAATATTAGTAGCATACTTATGCTGGAAAATAAAAATACCTTGATCAGTGTGAGTAACTTCCAAACCAAGGAAATACTTCGTCAGTCCTAGATCGGTCATTTCAAAAAAAAATTCACGACTGTCCTAAAACACTCAAGCATCAAACTACTAGTGTAAATCATGTCATCAACATAAAGACATACTATCAACATTTTACCTTGCCTTGTTTTCACATACAGAGTAGACTCATTGTTGCTTCTATTGAAACCATTGTTGATGACGTAGGAGTCAATCCTATGGTACCAAGCTTGTGGAGCTTGTTTTATACCATTACAAGAAATTTTTGAGCTTAAAAACTTTTTCTTCATGACCTTTGATAGTATAACCAATTGGCTGGTCTATATAAACTTCTTCTTCAAGAATACCATTAAGAAAGGCATATTTCAAATCCATTTGATACACATGCCATTGATTTTGCGCTGCAATGGCAAGTACAGCTCTGATGGTATCCATCCTTGCTACAGGAGCAAAGGTTTCATCATAATCTACACCATTCTGCTGTGCATGTCCTTTGGCATCCAACCTTTCCTTGTGATTTTCAAGTTCTCCTTTTTCATTTAGTTTGGTCTTATAGACCCATTTGACTCCAATACTAGTTTTGTCTCCAGGGATGTCAACAAGATCCCAAGTCTGGTTTTTCTCTATTGCATCAATATCTTCATTCATGGCTTTTACCCAATGTTCATCCTTCACTGCTTCATTAAAAGACATGGGATGACAGGAAAATAGAGCATACTGAAGTTTCTCATCAAGAACTAGAGTCTGTTCATAAAAACAAGTCTTGGATATCTTGAAGAAAGAAAAGTTATTTTTAAAGATGTCTAAATGTGAGTTTGGAAAGACCTCATTAGTCTATTTGGGACATATTGGTGAAGAGGGGAAATAAATATTGATCCCTCAAAGGTCAAAGACATTTTAGATTGGCCCAATCCCAACAAGGTAACAGAGGTTAGAAGCTTTTTGGAAGCAACCCAATATTGGAGAAAGTTTATTTCTAACTTTTCTTTAATTGCAGCTCCATTACATGCTTTGACAAGCACTAAACAGGTTTTTAATGGGGAGGCGAGCAACAAAAATCTTTTGATGCATTGAAGGAAAATATTAGTTTAGCTCCAATTCTTGCACTTCCCGATTTAAGACAGCCATTTGAGATACAAACATATGCTAGTAATTATGACATGGGAGCAGTCTTGTTGCAACATGGTAAGCCCATATGTTTTTATTATGAAATTTTTAATGGTGCAGTAGTCAATTATCCTACATATGACAAGGAATTGTATGCATTGGTGAAAAGTGTGAAAAAGTTGAAACACTATTTGTTGGGAAAATAAACTATCATTCACACAGATCATAAACCATTGAAATACTTGCACTCACAAACTAAGCTACAACAAGCAAGACATTTTAGATGGATGGGTTTTTTGCAGCAATTCCACTTAGTGATAAGGTATAAGAAAGGCATTTATAACAAGGTTGTTGATATGCTTTCTAGGCCTATTGTTAGTGCTTCAATTATTCTTAAGCATAATCCTATCATGCATGATAGCTATGTTGAATAGTATGCTTTGGATACTGATTTTGAAGATGTGTATGCAACTTTGTGCCAAACCAACCAGGTAGAGGAATTGGATTATTATGTGCATGATAAAATTTTGTATCATCTATCCAAGCTATGTATTCCACAGGGTGAAAGAGACAACATCATAAGAGAAACACATTCTTCTAGTGTTGTTGGACATTTCGGTGTAGGAAAGACGGTGGCAAATTTGCAAAGGTATTGCTATTGGCCTAAAATGAATGAAAGTGTATCAAGGTATGTAAGAGGATGTTCTTTATGTGCTCAAAGTAATCCTAGCAACATAAAGTTAGGATTCTATACTCCACTTCCAGTTCCTTCTCGTCCTTGGGAAAGAATTTCCATGGACTTTGTAGGAGGATTTCCTATGTCTAAAAGGTATCATGATTATCTTTATGTTGTGGTTGACCGCTTCAGCAAAATGTCTATTTTGATGTCTTGAAAGAAACAAGTTACAGTTGAGCAAATACCACATATGTTCCTTCAACATGTATGGGTACATTTTGAGCTTCCCAAGTCTATTATTTTTGATCGAGATTCTTGATTTCATGGGAATTTTTGGTCAAGTTTATGGGAATTCATGGACACCAAGTTGAAAAAGAGCACAACATCTCATCGACAAACTGATGGTCAAATAGAAGTGGTGAATATAAATATAGTACATATTCTTCGTGGATATTACAGCAAGCATCCTAAGCTTTGGGTTGAATGGACCTGCAATGGCCACAATGTTTGTATGACCCAAATTGAATGTAAGTTTATGTGAGCTTTCTACAAACCCCATCCTCTTTTCCACTATACATTCTTGTTCATCCTCCCACAGCAACCTCCAAAACAAAGCGTTGAGTTGCAGGAAGAGCGAATTTACATCTCAAAGAGGTCATTGCAGGGTTTTCCAAGTCATAACTAAAGGTATATATCCATTCACACAATATATACACTCTTGTGCAGCGTTTGGTGGATAAGTGTAACGCAAATATTCTCTAGCAGACACCTGCTATTGTTTGTTGGATTCTGTGTATATATTGTCAGGTTAATGGGTGAATGACAGGTATCCCGCCTCTCTGTTCTTTACGGTTATGTGAAAGAGAACTCTGGGCCTCTAAAATAGGTGCTGGATACCATAGAGGGAACTGTGAAGCTTATTGTTGGGCCCATTTATTCGAAGGTCCAGGGAAAGCCTTTTGACATTTTTCTTCTCGCCAATAGAAAGGTATGCCCACATTCCATTATAAAACAGTATATTTGCTATTATTATATACGAATTAATGGGTTTTTTTCCCTTGCAGAATGGGGATCGGACTCTCAAATGGATGGGATTTTTCCAGGTTGCCACTCAAAATGTAACTACCCGCCTCTCTGTTCTTTATGGTTATGCGAAAGAGAACTCTGGGCCTCTAAAATAGGTGTTGGATACCATAGAGGGAACTATGAAGTTTATTGTTGGGCCCGTTTTTCCGAAGGTCCAGGGAAAGCCTTTTGACATTCTGCTTCTCGCCAATAGAAAGGTATGCCTATGTTCCATTGTAAAATGGCATATTTGCTATTATTATATATGAATTAATGGGTTTTTTGCCCTTGTAGAATGGGGATTGGACTCTCAAATGGCTGGGTTTTTCCAGGTTGCCGCTCAAAATGTAACTACCTGCTTCTCTGTTCTTTACGGTTATGCGAAAGAGAACTTCGGGCCTCTAAAATAGATGTTGGATACCATAGAGGGAACTGTGAAGCTTATTGTTGGGGTCATTTATCTGAAGGTCCAGGGAAAGCCTTTTGACATTCTTCTTCTTGCCGATAGAAAGGTAAGCCCATGTTCCATTATAAAACAATATATTTGCTATTATTATATACGAAAAATATGAAGATACATGGAATATTTGTAATAATTATGTTTTGCTTCGGTGATTCACTATTAAGTTCGGTTCGATTGAGGCAGTAAACCTTAAACAAAGTAAGTTTAGGGTTTACTTTGTTTTTTACTGCATTGACGGTGACCAAGAAAAATCTACAGTTTAGTTTGATTGAAGAAAAAAAAGCAGTTTGTTTAGGTTTGAAAGTCATAAATCTACTGTCTCTAACTTTATGTTTTATCTTAAGGTTGGTGATGCGATCGTTATGTTTGAAAGTCATGTGCCCCCAACACTCAAATCAAGGACTTATGAACTCTATGGGGCAGTGAGAAAGGCACCAAAAGCTGCCAAGGCTGTTCTTACCAACATTCAACATGTTGGTGTGATGAAAAATACCAAGGAAGTTGCAAGGGCTTTGTATGTCAAGTCTGAATTGAGAGCCAAGAACTTGTATAACAAGTATAAAACTGTAGTAGTGGAATTGTCCCTCTCGACCTGGTACAAGCCTCCTAAGTTTCATGTTGTTGCCAAGGTTATGGAGGTGCTTATATGACCGAATGCTTATTGTGTATAGAAGAATTACAATTATGGGGTTCATTATTTATGTGATGGAGTAAGTTTAGGGTTTATTTTGTGTTTTAAGCCATTGAGGCTGAAGAAAAATCTATGGTTTAGTTTGATGGAAGAAGAAGCCTTGTGTATCATTAGGTTTGATTTTCTCAGTGTCTCTAATTTAATTTAATTACACCATAAGGCCCCTGTGTGTAATTGTTAGGTAGGAAAAATTGGCAAAGACATCAACGTAAGGAATGTCAGAATGATTGTTGGAGATAAGTTGCTGATTGCAGCTATTCAAAGCATTCGAGGCCTATTGTCAGATGCCCGCAAGCTATCTTGAATATTTTATGCCAGTGGACGTGATGATCTCAGCCATCTGAGGGATGAGAAGGACAATACAGTTATCTTCGCTTTCAGTGGCTCTCTTGGTCCTCCTGTCTTTGGATCCACAACAACCAAGTTCGCAGAATGCCAAATTAACAATATCGATTGTCTGGAGTGGATGAAAGATGGGAACAACCAGCTAGCCTCCGTCCATCTGGGTGCTCTCACCCAATTTATGCTTATTTGGAACAATTCTGGTGTGCAAGAAGAGGTATTATGATCTTTCAGTTTTTAGTGGGTGCTTTCATCCAATTTATGCCTATTTGGAACAATTCTAGTGTGCAAAAAGAGGTATTATGATCTTTCATTTTTTTCCTAAAAGTAAACTTCCGAGTGCTTTCCAGTTAAAATACATTTTTTTTATTCAGAATATTTTGTGGTGTGGAAGAAGAGTATGATGATCTTTCATTTTTTTTCCTTATAAGAAAACGTCCGAGCGCTTTCCAGTTAAAATCCAATTATTTTATTCAGAATATTTTGTAGTTATTGTGTTCAAAGAAGTGAAATGCTTTGTTGTTATCCCTGTGAGGAAGATATGTGTTCTGTGTAAAAAGTGTGTACTAAAGATAGGAAGTAATTGGTATCTTCTTGATAGAATTGAAAGTACCTCAATTCTCTTAAAAATAGAGTAAACCCATCTGAATCTACAACCTATTAACTTCATATTTTTAAGGTTTTAGTTAAATAAATATATGGCAGTTTATAATTTTTTAAGGTTTTAGTTAAAATAGATTTATGGCAGTTTAAATATTGTCCCTACCTTTTAAACGAGCTGAACAATTTAATTAATATGATTTTGGAGCTTTGGGCTTTAATCTGACATTCTATTCACCTTCAAACATTGGTTATGAAATAGCACCCAAATGGTGCACATTCATGGCGTTTGATATAAATCTTCATTTCAAGTTATCTACATGCTGAAACTGGGCATAATACCATGGTCGTTTTTGGTTTTCTTTACTTTTTAGGTCCCAGAGTCCAATAATATATGGTCAAAATCTCTAACAATGCAGTTCCATCATGAAAGAAACTTGGGTTGTGAAGAATTATGCCCAGATACACATCAAAATGTTTACCTTAAAGCGGCTCAATTTATGTTACCTTTATTCCGTGCTCATAGGCATAAATGTTTGACATTCTAAGAATTTAAAATCCTTAGAGGATAATAAATAGGCTCAATCTGTTGCTGGGCTGTGGTTTAGAAGTACATCAGTGAGAGTCTACCAGGCCTGGGTTCAATTGTAGGGGCTTCTATACCTATACAAATGACCATGCTATAATCCAAGTTTCACTAGATATAGTCATTTTTTGTTTTTCTTAACTTTCTATGTCACCAAATTCAATAAGAGAGGCTTAGCAGAACTGTTCGACCATGAAAGGAACTTGGACTGTGAAATAACTGACATTCACAGTTGAATTTGATTGGTCCCACATTAAAATGTTTACATTAAAGTAGGTCAATTTGTGTGATCTTTATAGAAATTAAAATCCTTCGGAGGATAATGAATAGGTTCAATCTGTTAATTAGACCATGGCTTAGGATTACGCTAGGGTGAGTCTACCAAGCCTAGTTTCAGTTCCATGGGGCTTTTGTGCTCAGAAATCCACAAATGGCCATGCCCTTGTACTAGAGTAGTTCTTGTGAAAAGCTATAATATGCTCAACCTTGTAGAAACTGATAATAAATGCACACAAACACAAACTTTAGTTTTTCTTAAGACACTTCCAAAGATCTGATATGCAAGGCTGTATTTCTCCAAGTTTATTATTTGAGAAGCTTGGCCATTTTATGATGTGTGTGAAGTTTGAAGTTGAAAGTATGTTTGAGCTTTGGATCTCTAGGTGTATATCAAACACGTTTTTCATTGAATTTTACTAATTGTCTATGCACTCAATGTAAAGTGAAATTTAGTGCACAGTTACACATAAACCTCGTTACAGACAAGAACACATAGATTGTTACTCAGGAATTATCATCCTCCTCATTTTGTATTTCATTGTTATTGCAGACCCGCCTGGAATATGAAAGGGGAAAGACTATGGTGTTTACTGGTCAGTCCATGGGAGGGGCTATTGCTTCTTTAGCCATGCTATGGATGCTGGATAAACAGCTGCATCCCAGCAAGCCTAAATCTATTTTCTCCATCACATTTGGTTTCCCTTTGGTTGGTGATGAAATTCTGACACAAGCAGTTCATCGCAAGGGGTGGGAATATCAGTTCTGTCATGTTGTTTTAGGTGAAGGAGTGCCAGTCCGGGCTCCTCCGCAAGTGACAGTAATGATGGTTGGACCTACCACTTAACCCCCATCCTCGAGTTCTTAATTGATTAAGTTTTTCGGTTGGTGCCTTGCTCTGTCCTCCCATTTCACAATAAACTCTGGGAATTTTGAACTACTATGGGTATTCACCCTGCAAGTGTTAGTGTTCCTTTTTGCGTGTTTTCCACCTATTTGCGTGGTGTCTTCGCCTGGGCTGAGCATTGTTCATAGTTTTTGTGTGTCTTCTCCTGGGCTGCACATTGTTCATAGGTTTTCTGTATTGTACACTGGTTTATGCAGCTTCACAGTTTTCTTTCTTCTACAATTCGGTGATTTTTGGAGAGCCGTGACTCTTGAGTTGGTCAGAACCGCAGTTGTCCGATGATTCTAGAGTGCCATCAGGCGATTTCTGGAGAGCCCGTCCTGTGAAAGAGCCCGTCCGAAATGTGAAGTGACTCTAGGGTTGGTCAGATGATCAGAGGATGGCTTCTGTTTTTTCTCAGTTTTCTCAGTTTGGCATTTATTCTGAATTTATTAAACCCCATAGATAGCTTGCTATTCATGGAGGAGGTGGTTGAACATCTTTTCATGGCGACCGCCCCTCCCTCCTGCATAAATGGTGTTTACTGGTCACATTTAGTTTGCGGTTTTAAAGGATTTGCACTATTTGGGTTTGCACAGAGAAGTTGCATTGTTTCTAGGAATACCTTTGCAGGAATTCTGATTCAAAGAGCCAAAGAAGAGGAAAAAAGCACAGGTACTTTCTTTTCTCACTGCTCCTGGATTTCATTCTATGCAATTTCATTTCTATTGCAAATTTGTTATGCAATTTCATTTTTCCATTCTCTTGCAGTGTTCTGTGGTTTGGTAAATTATATATGTTGTTAATTGGGTGGATGACGAAACATAACCCTCTTGTAGAACGTAGCGGATGCAATAATGAAACGATGAACCTCCTTCTGTTGAAGAGCACCGACTTATCTTATCCTTCCTTCCATTGGAAAACCTACCCCCAACTGCTATGGCCCATCTCAGAAATTACTACTCCTAATCGGTGACCACGCGTGAATGTTCCACCATCATTGAACTTAGGGCCTACTTTCAAATAAAATCCACGGGCTAAGTCTGGTAAGGGAAAGGAAGCTATGGTTAAAACCAAAATAGCTTGGACACTTGTACTTTAGGGCCAGGTATGGCCACTTTGGAATCCTCAGAACTACCCTAGGAACTACTACCAGAACTTATTAGATCGAATGGGATCAGTATACCATTGCTATTAACCTTTAGTCGGAAGAATGAATGAATTGAATTTAGACCTTTTCACTTCTGACTTTAGACATCCTTTGTAGGCATAGGGTCCAAAAACTAGACTAATCATCTCTTTATCAGCCCTATTTTTCCCTTTCTTTCTAGACTGAAAAGAAGGAGTATCTGACCGAATAGTATTCCCAATGATGCTTGCACGATAATTTATAAGTTGTGCTGATTTTGAATGCTGAATACTATTCAGGATTTTATTTTTATCATTTGTTTAGATTTCTTCTACTTATTGCTGAACAACACTAAGAATTCTACTCAAATATTCAACTGTATCGAGTTATAATATCTTCAAAATCGTAATACAATTGGAGTATGTGATAAATGAACCTGACATAATCAATTTCATTTTTTTTAAATTGTTTGTTTTCCAGAATTTATGTCAAAATTAGTTGATACCAAGGCATCTATTAGATGACTTCAGCTAAATTCTAATCTACAAGTACCGGTACCTCTTACAAACCAAATAATAGGGCAGTGTCTCAAAACTACAAGATGGGTTTGTTTTTACATGGAACCGCTTTCATAATTCCCAATATTGTTGTTTCTCAGAAAATAGCTTTTGTAACAATTACCCCCAGCTATTTACCCAAGGGAGGATTTTACATAGAACCACTCTTTCAAAATTCTCCATGTAGTTGTTTCTCAGAAAACAGCTTTTGCAACAATTACCTCAGTTGTTTACCCAATCCCTTATAGCTAGAAGGGCTTGATAAAAGCAAGAATTACAATCCAAAATATACTTGGTTCTTAAGGTGGAATTTACAATTTAACAATAAAAATCCAGAATATTCTAGAGATTACAGGAAGCTAAGAAATGGAAAATCTAGCATTCTACAATAAAAAAACAATTGTATTTAAGGAAACCAAAATGGATAAAGGATTAAAATTTGTTTGAAAGAAAGGGGTGAGAAGCAATTTCCTGAAATGAATCTCAACTTTTGCTATGAGAAGAAACTGTATCAATGTCACTTTGGTTACTAGGCATTAAAATTGAGAATTGTTCATTATGAAAAACTAAACTTAAAAATCACTGGTGATATAACAAGTAGAACAAAGAGAGCAAAGATGTTAGAGTTGCTTACCTTTATCCAATTCAAGCTCTATTGTATCCAACTCCATCCCAAACTTGGTTACTATGGTTACTATATCCTGCAGATGATCAACATGGGTGTCCACAATGCGCACAAGGAGATTGGAGACCCTAGAAACTCCAGCACATGCTCTCTGATGACAATTCCATTGGGCTCTGTGGTATGTTTTGAGTTGTTCTCCTCCTTTCCCCCATAGTGGGCCTAGGATGAAGGACTCTACACACTGGGGATATCAGAAAGCAGAGACTGGCCCATCGGAGAAAATCCCAACCTTGGCACCTTACCCAGAGACACTATAATCAAAATACTCTCGCTGATCCTGGCAGCAAGCCTTTGGGTGAATTTGTTGACAGTGGGGCCTGGTGAATTTACCCTAAACACAAGAGCACCATCTACATTCCCACAGAAGGGCTCACTGTTCACAAGAGACAGGATATCTTGAAGCTTCAAAAGTGGGCAAAGAACAACAATCAAGTATTGTGCAGCCACTGCCAGTCTCTGATTAGATCTCGGCAGCTCAACATGGTACCCACAGAATTCCCCGCCCTCCCCTTCGCTTAGATCCCAATCCTTGTTAAATAAATTTCCCTGCCCATCAAATCTGTAAGCAGATGAATGTCTATGCTCAATGCATGGAACATATATTTTATATTTAGTGAACCTTCTATAATGCACATAAATATATGCATGTAGACACCAGACCAATGGAGTGCCCCTGTATTCTCTGGGTGCATAGTTATTTAAAGGTGTGAGGGAAATTGCATATGTAATAAGCTTTTGAAGATATTCTTAATAGGAATAAAATAAAATAATAAGCTACAGAGAAAAAATGAAAAGGTGAAGGTATTTCATGGAGTTTTTGTAGATTCCTTAAGTCAACCAGCATTTTGACACACGACGAAATTTTTTTATCTGGAAATGCTTGTAACACAAGTTGTGAATAGTCTTTATAAATTGCCTAAGGGAACCGGAATTTTACACAGGAGGAGGAAGCCTTTTTTTATTTGGGGACTTTAGAATCCATTGAGTGCAGAGTGCACTCTGCAAATCATTTTCCCTTTTTAATTAATGGATTCTAAATTCATTCCAATCTAGAGACCTTAAAGTTATGTTATCACTTTCATATGAATCAAATCAATGTCCATAGAGTTCTGGCATGTTGAGGATAAATGATAAATGAGTAAGGTAGGTTTCCTATCCAAGAGGGTGCAAAAATAAGTTTTAAGTAGAAATTCTGCAAAAAATTGATGTTTGGCATAGTTTTATAAGTTAAACTTTCGAAGATAGTTTTTCATGTCCTAGAGGTTTTGAGGGTATCTAAAACTTTCAAAAATCCTAAAACAATCTAAAAGAAAAACTAAAATGGTGTCCCCTCTAGATTGTTAGGATATTTAGACACTTAGGAGTTAGTTAAGATCAACTTGTGTAATATATCCGTTAGGTAAAAGTGTGTTTCTTTAGTATGCATTAGTATGCATTTGTAAATATTCTAATCCGACGGTCACGATATGTTCTAGACATAGAGTGATCCGACGGTTCAACTTCTCTTAGATCATACCTACCATTGATCCGTGGCTTAACACCCGATTGGTCTATGATCTCTATTTAAAGAGCATAGAGGGTCCTTGGCTAGTTGATCGATTATGAGAAGCTCATGTAACTTTCTTTCTTTTGCATAATAAATTGCTCCGAAGTAGCTATTTGGCCGGGGCCGTGGACTGTTTCCCTCTCGAGGGTTTTAACCACGTGACAAACATTGGTGTATTGATCTGTGATCTGTTTGTGTGAAGCGGCTATTCTTGGTGTTCGGTCCTTTGGGAGTACCCTGTGTACCCTAACATGGTATCAGAGCTTTTATCAAGAGCCGCTTTCGGTTTTGATCAAGATCTGGAACCGGTGTTGCCGAAACTTTTTTAAGGGTTTCTGGTTCTGGATTTTTTGTGCATTTGTGGCCTGTGGGAGC
>LPNX010970498.1:0-13213 GCA_001517045.1 Pseudotsuga menziesii
CAAGAGACAAGAGACACAAATATTTTAGGAGGGGAAACCATAAATGGAGAAAACCACTCAACTTCCTCTAAGATAGTATCACCACAAGATGTGATCCAAAAACAGTAAGGTGACCTCCCAACACAACAGCAGCCTTCTGTCTTCTGTCAAGCCAAATATTTCCTTCTCCAAAGGTGCGCCACACTTGAGAGAGCAAGTGATGTAATTCACAAGTGATAAATAGAGAGACTCTCACTCTCTATTTATATTCTTCCGTTGACTTGAAGTGCACTCAACCTAATAATTACTACTCGAGCCTACACCTTAATTAGTGTATAATAACTCAAGTGCCCCTAAACTGTGGGGACTTACCTAATGACTTGATATGACTTGTTTACATTATTAATCCTCCCGATCGAAACATCGGGGCATGACCACATGACTCAAATACATAATAGAAACATCCCGGAATAAACATCGGGTTACAATATATGAAATATATAGAAGAATACATTCTGAAGTTACATATACATCAACAAGATTCGATGTATTTATGTCATAGGTACACTTGTAGCAAACAGTTAAAATATACGTTTCTCATTAAATTATGATTAAGTTTATAACCAGAGAATAAAAATATAAAACAATCCTACAGAATCTTCGATTCTGTAGGATGTTTATTAAATTTCTCATTTACCTGTCATAACCAAAATCACAAAAACAAACAGAATAAATTGTTAAGTTGTGATTTGTATCTTAATGGCTTTCCTTGCCTCCGATAGCTAAGCTCTGAGTTTTAGGACTTTTTCTTCATAGCGTTTTTCATTCTTCGGGAATTTATCATTTGACTCAGCTAACAACTTCTTCTTTGATTTATATTTGTCCTTCTTTGCCTTCATATGTTTCCATCTATCCACCCACATAAGTAATTCATTCTTCTGTTGTTGTAACTCTATTTTCAAAATAACACGAGCTTCTTCTTCTTCTTTTAACCGCCTATCCTTATGTTGCCAGGAAAGTTTGATTGACTATTGTGCCACCTTTAAACTCTCTTCTAAAGAACACTCATCATCCAATATGGGCTTAAACTAAACTTCATGTTCTGGTTGCGGCGATAAGGGTGAATTATCCACAGAATTACCGTGATTACTGCTTTGTTCATGTTCAAACTCTTTGAATGAGGTTTCATGAGGAGGAGATTCATTCTCTTGTTCACTATCATCCTTAACAAAGATAGTTTCACTATTCTGTTCCATAGTATTTTGAATTGAAAGGCTTACCATACTTCTAGTAAATATTCGACTTGTTGTTTCATATTTTCCCATAACTGGCTCAAGAGGTTTATTGTCATATTTGATTTTTTCTCCCCTTAATTCATTCTTACCCTCCCCTAACATTGTCTTAGGATGCGAATCAAAGGATAAGTTAACAGAGTGAGGTTTGAACAAGCTTTTACCTTTGTCTTTCACATCATTTTTTTCCATGGGTTGCTCGAGATGGTTTGAAGCATTGAACTCTTCAATTTCAGCTATCATACAGAGATTATCAATCCCTTCATGATCAGCTACAGGGTCAGACTCTTCATTTACGTCTTTTTCCAAAGGCCTCCTTTGTTTAATGCGAGTCTTGGGTAACCAAGTAGGCCAGAAGCCGGTTAACCCAAAACCATTATCCCCTAAAAAAGAATCCCATGTTCTGCTCATCGTGGCTAATTGATACTAAACCAAAATTTTAATCAGGCCATAATGAAATAAATTACGACTTTGATTCAAGGTAGTTCGTTGGACTGTTACATCCATTCTATGTAGACTATGAAGCAGAAAATAGGGTAAGTTCATTTTCAAACCAATTATATCCATTAAAATCGTGAGATGGTATAAATGAACATTTGAGTAATGGCCATCGCAAGAAATATACCTAGAAATAACCTAAAAAGGGAGACACCACTGAGACTTCAAATATTTGACTGGAAAACAGAGTTTAAGATGTGCATCAGCTTTGAATAATGGAAGAAGAAATTGTTTAAAATTCTTCTTAATTATTTTTGCCCCTTTAAACTAACATTATCACGCCAAGGAAGCTTTGTGGCCTTGGAAGTAAACTCTTCATCCACAACTAACTCTAAGTCACCAATTTGAGCGGTATTCCCATCAAAGGATAGTGCAAATTGTCGAGTGAATTTTTCATTATGGCCATTGAAATTCCAAAAGAAAGGTTTCCAACCAATATTTTCAAATAAGGCTATATCTATAGGATCCATTTCCAACATTTCCGGTCCTGAAACTTTGAAACGACTTAGAGGTTCCATTAGCTCAACTACAGGTTCTTCTTTGGATGAAGGGCTAAAGGGTGTTGTGAATACAGAAGGAATGGGTATACACAGTTCATCAAGCATGTTGAAAACCCTCACATGCTTCAAAATCGAAACCCTGAATAATTGCATGACTATCATAACTCTGCTAAAATAAAATCAATTCCAAAACATAATGATCTGATATGCGAAATCATAATTTTGAAAACAAATCATAACGCATCATTAAATGGACTATCATTTCAGAATCATATTGATACAAAATAAGGTACATGGTTATCAATTCATAGTATGGAAATCGACAACTGTTAAAATTTACAAAATCATGTCAAATCTATTAATCTCCAGCTCTAAATTTCGTCATGATTTAAATTAATACGTGGAAACTGGATGAACTGTCAGCTGGAGCGATAGGAATCTTTGTATTCATGAAACATTATGGTTCATATATTTTTATGAAGTCGATGAAATCATCAAACTCTATACCAACGAGAACAAAAATCAAATCTCTTGAAGCTTAGTTCATAATAATTCAACTCGTGATCAAGTCAGATTAGCACGATGAATCCATATAACAAGAAATGTTGATTCAAACCATTAAACCACTATAATGAGGATCATTTAACTAATTTCAATTTTCATTATGACTATCACATAAGATTTTGGATTTAATAGTTCGACATGAAATCAAAAAGAAAAGATTAAAATTATATTTACAATGTTAAGTTTATTTATTTACAAAATTAAAACATGTCTTATATATGACCATTATAACATGAATATTTACCAAGGATTAAAATAACAATAAAATAATTAATCAACCCTAAGCAAATATATATAAAAATGTAACTTAGCCATAGAAAATCAAATCTTAAAGATTTCAAAAATGAAAAATAAAAGGAATTTAATAGAAAGCAAAAAAATGATAAATTATAAAATTCCATTCAAGCATTATGAATCAACAAATAATAATGATAAGAAGCACATCAGTTATATAAAAAATAGTAATGAAAATTGATCATATTTTATCAGCTACTAGATAATCAAATTATAGAACACCCAGCTTGAAGCAAAATTATTCCCTAAACTTACTTTGATCAGATTATCCCTTGTGATTAAGAGTACCTTCATAATCAAAGATTCTAAAGGAACTCTTAAATAATTTTGTGATAAATTATAAAATAGAACTGATCAATTTTATTCATTCAAATTAGAAAGGATTTGAGAGGGTTGTTGCCTGCCAACAGGACCTTGTCGGACGAGGTCCAAAATTCATCGGATAACTGACGGGATATTCTATAGTAAAAAAACAATCAGCAAGGGAGTGGAAATAGTTAAATACTATAACCCTCATGGTGCATTACGGAAGTGGAAATTGTACAATAAGCACCCTATGACTGCAATGCACCCAAAACGTATTAATTTCTCACTTATTTGCAAGGTTATAGAATGAGGTTATAGACGACACCTAGTTGTGGTCAAGTTTGTGGCAATGTCAATGGGAAATAAGAAGCAACCAGTGCTCATGGGGTGGTCATAGGTTGAAAGTGTAAATACATATCCTCCAAGATGTTGACCTCAAATGACTTCACTATATCCATCTCGTTTTCATTTGTTAATGTCTCTTCAACAAATAATGTCTTCCATATTGAACCTATCATTTTAGATTTTTTTCATGGTCATCGCGGTAGGGTGATGTATCCAATATTAATTATTCAATTGTCACCTCGATGTATGCTTCTTCCAATGATGCATTCTGCTAGTATAAATTGGTAGCTCATGATCTAAGTTGGGAGAGGAACCTCTTCCCCTTCATTTATTCCATGGATTCCTTTCTTGAAATTGTTCAAGTTTACTTCATCCATTACTTCAAACATAACCAAAAAGTATGTCAGCCTAGAACATGGTATCATGGACAACAGAAGAAATAAGAAATAAACATTATAGAAAAATCAGAAAACAATGGGAAAACAACAAAATTAAAATCACTTTATCCATTTGATGACTAAGCCAAGGGAAAAAATCTTGTCATTCTTTAAAAAAACACTACCAATTCCCATGAATTGAAAGAAGAGAATTAATGTGCATACCTTGGAAGGTTCAACTCATTTGTTATATATGAATTTGAGATGGAGCCGCAGTTTGGCATGATTGAATATCATCTCTTATTTTTTCTGCAAGAAGTATATTATATACTAGTGATTATTAAGGAACTTCGTGACCACACCCATCATTCTCCTAAGCATCAACTTCCTACCCTGACCAGAACTGAGATAACAAACATAAGTGCAAGAACAAAGTGATCACTAGCGGGTGGTAGCCATTCTTTTGGATAGGAATCAAGTACTCCATCAAGATACCTACAAAAAATGGGTACTAAAGTAATAAACCTTTTCAATTGTTATTTTACATCAAAAATAAAACATACAAACAAAATAAAATTATAAGAATGTATGCTCTGAAGTAAAATTATGTTAGGAAGGGATCTGAAAAATATTACCAGCCCAACCATGTCACAAAATCCAATGCAACAACAACAAGAACAAAAACACTACAAATATGCAAGTACAACACAACAACATGTTTAATGAAAAGACTATTCAAAATATCCATCTATTCAACTATATAATCCCATTTCCTTCATTTCTTTAAAAATCCTGATCTTTCTTGAAATTTCAGTTTCATCTATTATCATTGGCCTACATTGTATCAAATTACAAGAAGAAGAAATATGAATTCATAATGGCCATAAATGGAGCAACGTTGTATTCATAATTCCCATGTGTTATTCCTTGACCCAATGCTAAACCCAATAAATAAATCTTTGAATCATTGCAAAGCTACTACTAAACCGGCAAATTTCACCTTTAGCGAATTTTGATTCTTTCTTCCAAGATGATATATTTGTTAGTAATAGGAAAACCATCATGGACATGCACATTATACTTTCATTTTGTATAAACATGTTAATGTGATTTGTTTTTAACATGAATGATTTTCCAGAATAAGAGATGATAGAATAAGTTGAAGGATGTAGTTGATGAAGTGAGACTAGGTAGAGAGGAATAAATTGAGCCATAGGTAGAGATGGGTACCGTAGGGACATTCTACATGGATACATGATGCAATATAGATGATGAACCCAAATTATAAATGGAAGAAGTGTATCAATTTTTTAGAGAATAAACTTATCCATAATTACCACTTTCTAGTCAAGCGAATCTTGATGAAGGATTATCTCAAATGATCAGAAATTTAGATATTCATAAAGTGCCAGTGAGGCCAATGATGCTCCAATGTGATGAATTCATACCTTGGTTGATTAATCATGCAAACATCAATAACAAGTTGATAAGAGATGTAATAGGGAATATCATTTCCTCTTTCCAACCCTATTGCCTAGATATCTATTATAAGTTCCCTAACCTTACTAAAGAATGGTCTTACAATTTACCATTAACTATCACAATCCCATTAATAATTGGTGGATCAATAAAAAAACATTTAGAACTAGGATATTAGGAATGCATCCTACAAATCATATGAGAACTCCTTACGAGATTACTATCATGCATTGATAATTAGAGTATATGAGGAGGAATATTCTTCAGAGTTCAAGTAGGCTTGGGTCCCACTCATTTATTAAGTCACCTTGGTCAAGAAAATTTTCAAGTGGAAATCTATACTATCAACCTCCATGAATAAGAACATCTCCAAATCCAAATACACAACCACCATAATCGCTCGAACATTCTACATGTCATCATACTTGCTATATGTGATGTATGTTTCTAACATATTTCCATAGACGTGAAAGTATTGGTGACCAAGCATAGTGCTCATCCATGTATATTTTCAAATCCTTTAGGAACACACATTTAGAATACATTAGATATTTTATGAGCCTATCATAGTGCCCATGTATAACATGCTATTTTGTGAGCCTACCCAATACATGTTAGGAAAATGCAATGCAGGCAATAAGTGAGAATGGAGACTTGCATGTAACTAAAAGAGGGCATACATTAGAATTTTTAGGGATAACAAACGCCCACACCTATTACCCAAAATCATTCTTGACAATATTTTTCTTTAGGAAGTAAGCAACCCTCTCCCATGATAAGAAGCTATTGTGGCCATTTTTACCTCTTTTCATAGGTGTATTGTTGGAGTAGTGTTGGAATAACCACCACACCTCTGGGAATATATTATGGACTAACCGCCACACTAGGATCATGTGACTAACCACCGCACTGGGATCATGGGACTAACAATGTGTGAATGGTTTAGAAATTTTACCAACATTTGCAAGTTTTGGTGTAACAACAAAACTTATATGGTATAAGAGAAAGGTTCCAAGTTCAATTTCCTTGAGTTACGTCAGGGGGGGCAGGGTTGTTGATTTAGTGTTGGAATAATTGATGCACCTGTGGGAATATGTAGTAGAGTAACCTAGACACTGGTATCATGCAACTAACCTTGTGTGCTTGGTTTGGAAAGTTTACCAACATCTGCAAGTTTTAGTGTAATGTCAAACCTTATGTGCATACATTATAGTAAATGTGAAAGGCATGAGAGATTTAGGAGACACAATCCATTTGATGTGGTGTCCCACCATTTCCATGCTTGCAAATATAGGTTTCCTTATCAAAGTTAAATATGGAAAGAAGAAGAGGTATATTGGAAGTAGGTGTCACTAGGTGAGGTGGCATTGAGAATGGGTAGCAAGGGTAGAGGAGGAGATGAAAAAAGGAGAGAGAATTTATAGAAGGAAAGGGTATAAAAAAAGAAAATTTAGATAGAGGTAGCAACAATAGATACAACAACAAAATAATCTTAGATAAATACATAAAGAGAAGCATAAAAGACGACATAAAAAATGAGACAAGAGGTTGAAGTTCAAAGGGAAATGTAATGACAAGAAGATGAAGAAAAAGAAAAACTTGATGTAAAGAAGAAAGTAATAAAAGAATCTGAGGAAAAGGTAAGGGAGGACATTGAAAAGAAGAGGAATGACGCATTTTTTAACACATAATGCATGGATGTCAAAATGTATATCCTAGACACATCCTTTGATTCCTCCATGTTATTCATCGACGATGGGAATTTTCCTTTTTACGAGTTAGGTTTGGGAAAATTCACACCTTCTAAAATTGATGTTGTTGCTTCATTTAATCTTTCATGTTCAATAAGGAGAAGAAGTGCTTGGTAAGACATACCCAAAATAGGTTCAAGTTTCTCGGAGTCTTAGAACTCAAAATAATTACAAAATTTTGATGGTAACAAAAATAAAGGCCAAAAACATTCTTCACAGTTTCTCACATACCTGGAGAGAATCAAGGATTAGATAGTGATACTAGCTAGAGTTCAGTAAGGCCTATAAGATATAAATATAAAGTGGAAAATAGGAGGTCCCAAAAAATTAAAATCCACTTAGAAGTCCACAGACAAACCAAAAAGTATACCAACCTAGAACAGGGTATCATGGACAGCGGAAGAAATAAGAAATAAACATTAAAGAAAAATCAGAAAACAATGGGAAAACAACAAACCTAAAATCACTTTATCCATTTGATGACTAGGCCAAGGGAAAAAATCCTGTCATTCATTAGAAAAACACTACCAATTCCCATGAAATGAAAGAATAGAAATAATGTGCATACCTTGGAAGCTTCAACTCATTTGCTATATATGAATTTGAGATGGGGGCACAATTTGGCATGATTAAATATCATCTCTTATTTTGTATGCAAGAAGTATATTATATACTCATGATTGTTAAGGACATTCATGACCACACCCATCATTCTCATAACAATCAAATTCCTACCCTGACCAGAACTGAGATAACAAACAAAAGTGCAAGTAGAACGTGATTACAAGCGGGTGGTAGCCACAAATGCAAAAGTACCCAAAAATAATTTTAAAGATTTACTTTTAAGAGGCTCTTTACATTTGAATGTATGCATATAAATATACATTCAAAGTTAAGTTTCCAACAATTAGAGATACTTATAGGTCTATTAGACATGGGTTTACATTTTTTTGGAAAATTTCCATGAAAATGCCCAAAAACAACAACAAAACTTAAGACATTAAACTAGAAATCTAGTCGTTTGAACAAGTGATAGTGGTAAATGTCAGTAAAATATCATAAGGACATCAATAAGTTACCTAAAATCACCTTAAACCAAAACCATGGCTCTTATTGGAATTGACATCGTCCTCATTGTTTAGAGTAGTCTCATTAATATTTTCAACCTGTAGTTTTTGTAACATTTTCTGTCTTTTTGAAGCATGAATCCATCCCAAATAGCTAGGTGAAAAAAAATGTGCAAGAATAGGAAAACCAGTTTTCCATCAATGATCAACATTGGCTCATAGATGCAGCAAGTTCAATTCCAAATTTAATGGGGAATACACTAGGTGTGTCACTTCAAACTTAAATGTAGTTCTGCAAAGCCACAAAAGTCAAACGATAAGTTTATTTTTGTCAAAAACACAAGAGATAAGAACTCATGGATAAAATTCGTTAAAATGCATAAAAACAATAGTTTCATGCTTAAAATAATAAATCATTTAAACTTATAATCCATACTCAATGCATAGCATGGCTATCAATATTCTATGATCTCTTCAAGTGAACCAAAATATGTAGCAACATTGTAAAATCACTGTACTACCTAAAAAATAAACAAGTTTCTAACTTCAATGTACATAACTATTGTGAACATCCCACAATATATTCTATGAGAATGGATGAATAACAAATACTATCTTAAAAGAGGACTTTTCATATATTACTATTCACATTCCGAGGATAGGACTATATGTATCAATTATTGATGATTGCATGCAATGTTGAAATAGAATACCTAATATGTGGCTCTAAATGCGAAGCAAAACTACATGCATATCTAAATGTCATCCCAAGAGCTTGTATGTTTCTTGTTCGAAAGAGAATCACCAATAATCCCACATGAACAATGCCCATCCTTGAAATGATGGAATTAGTTCATGCCCCCGGTAATTATTTTTGGCTTTGAAACATTCGAAATGAATTTGATAGAACTATGGAAGTTATCACAAACACGAAGGTTCTTGTTGACCAAAGTATATGTTCCAGGATATGTCTTTAGAAGCCAAAAAATAATTTCCAGTTTCTCACTATGTTCCCTCTCATCCTTTTCTACATCATGAAACATAGAGGACATGTTTGGTAGGAACCCAAGTTGATTCATCTGGTCAACTGTGCTCTCTAAGAAGGTATATAAAATTACATCATATCCTGCATAAAAAATAGGTTCCTAAATAAAAATAAACATTTTCCAACATAAAACTAAGATTGCAAACACTGACAAAATGTTTCTTGTCACATCTTTGCAACTGCTCTAATATCTGGGACAAATGGCTGCATGTGACAAATTTTGTGTAAGACATCTGCATGCATGATTCAAATTTTCCATTTCAAGCACCATAATGGAAATCAGTGCTTACATGTAAGTTTTAAAAAACAAAACTACAATATGAAAAACTGGTCCTTCTCGCAAAAACAACTCTTCAAACTAATAAAATAAGGAATGCTGAAAAACTATGAAATCCCAACAGAAATTAATGGAATAATGAATAAAATCTCTAGGGAGCATCCTAGAAAAGAAAGATGAAAAAAAAAGAATTCGTTTAAATCCTAGATTTTATCTGTTTAAAGTCATTCCTTATATTTGGTGGAAGACTTGGAACCGATGTGTAAGATATCCTAGCAACATTGTTTATATTTACAACTATGTCCCAATATTTTTGTTATGATAAGCAGTGATTGCACCTTCAGTCAATATGTTTCATATGTCACTATTGTACCTGAGGATCTGGTTTTGAGGTAGCATTTAAGCAATGAAACTGATATCTTTTTGTTGATTAACAAAGTGTACTTGGATAATTTCAAACACTTGCTTGGGCACTTTTCTTAACAATATGTATTGTTTCCCTATAGAGAAAGTTTCCTTGTGTTTTTGCAATGTTGATAAATGGGAATCATGTGCTTATTTCCTCAAGACAACCATGACATAACATTCATAACAAAACATCTAGATGCAAGTATATATATCTCATATTTACATTTAACATTCAGTCAAGATTTGGAAACAGATTTGGCCATTTAACTGTGTATTTGGAAGAATGTGATTTAAGGAAACACTTTATATACTACTGTTGTAGGTGATAGTCAGTTAACAACCCTTTATTCCATCATAATAAATCATACTAACATTAAAATGTATAGATTTCTCATATCTGCATAATTCACGAATGATAAAGTTTACATGCCTGGATTTACTTGTAGCAGAGATCTGAGTTAAGAGCCTTGGAAGTGGATAATGTGGTGGCCTTTCTTTATTGTGGCAACCTTAGAAAGCACTGGGACTGCTATGAATTGATAGACATATAAAAGGTTTGAATTGGATGATGACTTTACCAATTTGGGCTACAAATATATGCTCTAATTCAAAGGACACTTCATTAAAGATGGGAAGTGAGCAAGGTGGTTCTTTTGTAGTAGCTCGTCCCTTCCAATAAATCAAAGAACACCCTTCAGGATGTTAAAATTCCACAAATCAGCTGAGACTCCCAAACAGTGAAACTCAACTTGTTCCCAAGCAATTGGTAGCACAGTTCTATGGCTCATAAGATAATATTCAAGCTATGAATATCTCTCTCTTCACACTATTGTATCTTACTCTTAACAACTTGAGAGTTCTCTAGAAATATGGTGCAAGATCTATGCATTTCCAACCCATGGAACTGGGATAATACACTCGGAGATGAGTCTTCCCTTTTATTACACAAACTGTTGTCAAACTGAAATAACTTTTCTCCTAATGACTGCGTCCTTCATCATATGGTTGTGATATCCATCTATTATGAGTAGAGAGGATTAAGGGACTGTGTCCACTCTCCAAATAAAAGAATATGCTAGTCTAAATGCTCATGTCTGTGACTGTATTCATAGTGTAAATGAACAAAAGCCTCTTGTATCTCAAGAAGAGATTCCAGTTTTTTATGAAGTGCTTCACCAATATCATGAGACTTTTGTAAAGGAACATCATTGGGTAACACAATGTCTACCTCAAAAAAATAATGAGCACCAAATGTGTAAGCTCTCACTGTATCAATATGTCGTATGTCTTTGTGATGATTCCAGCAGACATATGTCCACTCTAGATTCACTGCTACGAAAATAAATTACCACATCCATAATTAATTATGTTTCTTTCTCTTGATTTAAATATCATGAGTACAAGTGGAAACCTTGCAAAAACTTGGGTCAACCGGTTGAGAAAACTAGGCCAAGTGGTGAGCTTGGAAATAATTTCCATAATTAAAATTATGTTTCTTTCCTATAATTCTCTTGAAGAATATTACGATTCAAAGTGGAAATCTTGCAAAACATTGGGTCAACTGCTTGAGAAAATAGGCCAAGTGGTGAGAAAAATATTTCCACTTCAACTCGTAAAGAGGGAAAACGGTGATCTTGGAAATAGTTTAGTTGGGTATCGTTATATTAATATCATAGCTTGATTGACACACACCAAATCCAAGTCCTGCGACAAGGCATAGTCCATGTGCGGAGCAAACTCATTGACTGAGCTCGGAGGGTAATATAATTGCACAACTCATATCTAAATTCACAAAGTCTCGTCAATTTAAACTTTAATACTTAATTGCACACTGGATGTGGGATAAAGTTCTTTGGGAAATAATAAACAATACCTAAACTTGTTACCTATTCATTGCTCAGTTCCACAAATTAATCTTTCATTTGTTCATAGCCAACGATATCATTATTAGAACAAGGGATTTCATGCACTACATATCAACATTCGTTCTACGGGATATGTGGATGATTGACTCATGATTAATGAGATATCAAAATAATTTCATCATATTGGGTGGACTATTAAAACCTACCTTTCAGATGTAGGTCAAGCCATGAATACAACCATACTGAGGCTTTGTGACCAGTTCCCAAAAAATCCCTATGGATGTTACAAAGAAGAAAATCTAACCCAATTTTAAGGTCCAAAATCCCCCCAAAAAATACAAAACAAGAAAAGAAAATCATGAATGTGAAAACCTTAAGGCTACAAATAAGAAAAGCGCATCAACAAATATGACATAGGTTATATAGTACCATCATGTAGAAAATTGAAAAAATTAGTAACTTCCAAAGTCAGATGGATATGTAAATTGAAGTAATTAGCTGACTCAGGCTCACTAATGAAAGAGGAAAACATGGAGGTTTCAGATGAATTTTTCTAAATAGAAGAAGTTGGTCAAGGTGTCCAGGGAGCCTATGAGCATGTAGATTCAACTAAGGTAATCAATAATGAAGCTGGGGAATATAATGTATATATAGTATATACTTTTTTTTAAATGGGAAATACGATGATGGAGGACACCTTGTAGGTGAGTAAGCCCATCATCAACAAACCTAGCTTGGGAAGATGATAACCAGCAAAATAACATCATGAGGTAAGTTGGGAAGATAACCCTTTAATGGTTGTTGATCTTCCTAGATAGGATGGATGGGGTCACTGGGATGGATGGTGTTGTTTCTCTTGTTGGGATTGATGACTGGATGAATTGCTAGCTAGGATGGATAATGAATAAGGGCGGAGGGGAGTGGCAACTAGTCCTTCTCACCTAATATTCGAATCATTTTAGGAGTATGATTGCTCCACGAAATTGGCAAGGCAATGGCCTAGAGATGTTTCACTAGAAAGAAGAGTTTTATCCTTTTATGGATGGTAAACACAAAAATAAACTTGGCCCCACCCTCATACACTCAAGTAAAGAATAGGGTTTGCTAATAGCTCACCAGTACCATACTCTAATGCTATTACTAGAATGACATAAAGGAAAGGATAT
>LPNX010970498.1:13899-51275 GCA_001517045.1 Pseudotsuga menziesii
GATTCTACAACTTACTAACTCATAAAAATCAGAAGTTTCTTTTCCAAGTTATTCAATCATAGAAACAAGTTGATAAATCAAACTAATTAAGGTAAGTTTATAGATCAGATAGAAAAAAGTTAGCCTGAATGTATGGTAATCACCATCTTCAACTAAATGTGTGTGTGTGCACATGCATAAATACCCAATACACAGGTCAATCAAATAAAAGAAACATAATTATACCTTGATTTGTGGAGCTTTGCACTGTCTTCTTCTACTTTACCTTTCAAAACATCATTCAACATACTTCAATTTTTTTCCTGTTGCAATAATTTCATGTTAGGACCCATCAAATAAATATTTGTCTGTTTATGAAAATAACAAAACCAATCTAAATAAATACAATACTATTACAATGTAAATTACAATACTATTCAACTATTCAAGTAAATTAATTGTTAATAATAGATCGCCTAATAAAACATGGAGAACCAAAAACACTATGTATATATGTTCATCGATCACATCAAAATGCCATTTCTTGCCTCTTAACTATGAAAATGTTTCTCAACGCTATCTGTAACAAGTTCCAATGGAGGAGTCAAATAGCAATAGTAAAATTTAAACACTATAATTATAGAAATAATTGTTTTTAATGTATTCTTACTTACCATTCATTGAGCTCCTCTATGTTTCGAGAATAATTTAATATTCTCTACTAAACAGGACCAACCACATGAAGGTGGAAGCTCTTATGGCCCCTCCCTCCGCCTCGCATCACTCTCAATTCCCCAAACCCAATGCATCTACTTGCAAATAACAATTTACTGCAAATTATTTCACTCAATAGCTGAAAGAAGATTTCATTAAATCATTCTTTAAATCATTCATTAAACCATTCAATCATTCAACAACTAAAAATTACATTCATTAAACCATTCATTTAGTCAATAGCCGATAAAAAAAAATCAGTAAACCATTCATTAAAGCATTCATTTAACCATTCATTCATGAAATAGAGAAAAAAACCATGTAATTTTTTTATTATAAATAATAATTACTCAAAATTTCTTTAGTCACTTCCTTTTTACTTTTCTTCTCTTTAAAAATTTAGTCAAAAGTGCATCTTCCAGAATCTAATCATCGGTCTCCCTACTATACTGCTCGCAAGGTTGAACTTGTGCCAAGGGGTTATGAATTTCTGCAATAATGTCAAATGTTTCATTCATTTATTTTTATTTTTATAAATACAAGTAATTCATTTAAAAAAACATTACAAAGGTTTTTTTTACCTGGCATGGGCACATCAGCATGTTCATCATTATCATGTACAGGTTCAACGTGTTCAGTGTTATCTGCATCTACATGCTCTGTAATTGAATTGTGGAGAATTAGAATTAATGTTCATCATTTGCAATTATCTATACAAAACAGTAGCATATTAATAAATTCATTACTGAGAATCGAAGCATGATCTTCGTCTAGTTGGTGTACACCCTCGACATGAACAGGATCATTACTTTCCTGCTCAAAAAGCAATAAATAATTTATGTTCATTTTTTATAACGAATAAATTGCATGAGAATTAATAAATTATCATTAAACTATATAGTTTTAATATACCTGCGCACTGGATGGATCAGCAAAAGATCGTGCAGTATGCCCAGACAAGCTTCTCTGATGTTCAATAATGGCGTCAAAGCCCTGTTCGAAGCCAAGCTTCATGTCTTCCTCAGTGGACAATTCTTTGAACCGGTTAGCCTACATATTTGCATGATGTCATTAAATTTACTTTTTTCCAAAATAAAATGAAAATAATTTTCTATATATTATTTGGATGCAGTTTCGGGTTTTAATTTGGATACCTACATATCGGGCCACCAAATTCAAATAACCACCCAGACCAAGATTTTGTTGACCAATTTTTTCCATTCTTTCCTTGGTGACCTTAGATGTATCCGACAGCCTAATCAAGTGTTGAATTACGTTAGTCAATGTTCCAAATTCGATTTAAAAACTAATAATAATAAGGCTTACCATTACATTTTGGAATGTATTGCATACCTCCCTATTCTTGGTGGTATCTTTCCTGCTTTTCTTAGACCCTTCTATTTTCCATCTTCTGCCAGGGCTTTCCACTCCCTTGATGTAATCATCGGAGGGCGCTTATACCTAGGGTTCTTTTCTAGGTGAACCCTATATTGGTCTCGTACAATCTTTAGATGTTTTCCAGCCTTTTGTAGGACCTTCGATGTATCGAAGGTATCTTTTTTGAACATACCAACCAAGCGATTAGTCATCTCATCCTTTAAATATTTTTCATGTCTGTTCCACCTTGTGCGGATGGTGGGTATGAAGATCTCCAAGGACAAATCATTTATATCTTTATAAAATACATCATTTTCTACAAAACATTAATGCCATCATTAGTCAACATTAAAAAATATTATCGGTATATTAGAGACAAATCATAAAAACTAAATTGAACAATCTATAATCACATGGAATCTTCTCTTTCTTTATTGGAACAAGTTCTTCGTTCACCAAAAATGTTGTCACTATTGAACCAGTGCTAGTGACACGAGAAGATCCAAGAAATGTTTCTTCAGCATCAGCATTAGTATCTAACTCTGCATCCACCCCTTCTTCTATAGCATTAACTATTGTGGGTCAATCAGCATCTGGCCTCGGGGATGTCCCAGAGCGTGTTTTCAACTGTTAAGTGGACAAAAAGGGAGCAGTATGTGGTGTACATGGATTGGATGGGTCATTGGGACCAACAATGACTTGACCACCACTATTATGCTACATAATTTCCTATAAATATAAACCATTGTATTATAAGTTCAATATCATATAAAATTAAAATTTATAAAGTTATAAATGAAGTTACATTATTATTCTGGAACTTACTTGCAATTATCGACATCTTTGGAACAACAATTGAATATTTGATTTGATCTCTTATGTTTGTGGAACTGTCAATGACAGAAAAACCAAATCTTCATTTTGTTTTTCCATGGTCTTCTATAGAACCCTCAACGGGTCTACAGAGCTACTAATTTCATTATCTTTCATCAACTAGGAGACATCAAACTGTAAAGATTACTAAGTTGGTTTTTCATAAACTGAATCCCATGTCTGCAACAGAAATATATAAAACATTGCTTAGTCTTTGAAGCAATAGTCTGCGCAAAAAATTATATTAACAAAAATTGTCTATCATGATATATTCCTAGGATTACATCTAGGTTTACCTGATGCCTAGATGAGGGTGTGGTTTGATAAATAGGTGGGGACTTTCCCCGATCATCCACCTGCAAAAAAAGTAGAGAACATGATCACAATGAACGCAATATGTAAAAAATAAAAATACATAAAAAAAATAAACATTATGCTCCATGTTTTATATGTGTACAATTTTGAAGTATTTAGAATGTGGAATTACATTTAGGTTTATAGGTTGCCTTGAGGCTCTAGTCTTGTGATCAACAGTTGGGGACTTTCCCCAATCATCAACCTGCAAAAAAAGTAGACAACATTATCATAATGAACACAAACATAAAAACGAAAAAATACATAACAAAATAAACATTATGCTACATGATATACGTGTGTACAATTTTAAAGTATTTCAAATGTAGAATTCCATTCATGTGCATCTGTTGCCCTGATGCTGCAGTCGTCTGATCAATAGCTGGTTGGCTTCCTTGATCAACACTCTGGCTGGAAAATAGATAAAATTATATAAATGAACCGAATATACTAATGAAAATACATAACAACATATATGTTGGTCCATCCTAAAGTTTTACAATAGCAATATTGATGTATACCTGCAGCCTTGATTTAGGTCTACTAACATCTACTATGAGTGAGGTGCCCCTGAGAGGACCCTGCATCAAAAACATACTAAAAATTACCTAAGGTAACCAAAATATTCACTAAAACAATTTTAAAACATAACATTTTGATGTATACATGTTGCCTCGTGGATTGTGTACTCCTCTCACCTTTTGTTGGGGCGATGAGCCCCTCATCACCTCCCTGCAAAGTCAACATAGGAAATTTAATAGAAAATCATAATTATATGCTAATGAAAAATCCTATAGATGATAAAATAATTAATAAAAGGTTGTGTAAATTGTTGGATGTACCACAACCATACTAACCGTGTTTGTATATACACGATTCAAATTGTAATTAATAAGCAGTTCTTCCCTAACAACTATTGATTTAATGGCACATGCAAAGACACAGATTCCTTCATACAACTCGAATATGCATTTGGGTTGCTTAAGTGTAGACCCTGGTTGTGTACTATTTATAAACCCTGCAATATTCCCAGTTATTTTTTGCCTTCCGCAGTGTACAACGTTGCTCCTTTATTTTGATATTTGTCTTTCAGTTGTATATAATTTGCTGACAACCCATATCTACACATACTTCATGTATATTGGACCAGGCACATCCAATCACTGTAGTTGTAAGAGGGTAGAGCATACTCCATCAATTTTGTACATCTGTCATATCCAACCTTTATGTCATCCATGCAAAACAACCCTAATCCATGTAATGACGACAATGCAATTCTGTATATCCTCTCATTAACAAAAAAATCAGTGTTTACTTGAGGAAGATCCCTAGGTACCCATTGTTTCACTAGGTGTATGTACCTTAAGGGAACCTCGATGTCTCCTACTGTCTCATCATCATAGGAACATGACCCCCCTCTTTTGAGAAAAAATTCCATGCATTTATTGAATTTTCTTATGATCTTATCACATCTAGTTGATCTAGCCCTTGTATACCTACTGGATGTCTAACTTTCCTCTAGCCCTCCCAAACTCCCCTCATTGGAGGAAGACAATTCTGACAAATACCTGTTTGGTTCTACCTGCACCATGGCTGGAAGACAAATTGGCAAATAATAGCAAAATATCAACAAAAAACTTGGAAAGACTTATAAGCATGACATAATGGTGATATCATTATCCTGAATAATATCAATAATTCCCTAGTATAACAATTCATCACATAGTCCTTTAACACGATATAGATATCAAGTCGTTCCATATCAAATGCTTCAGCCAATTAATCTCAAAATACAAACTATGTTTTCTACAATATTATTAGGTGTACCTGTTTTAATTTAGATTGTGTCCTCACCCAAAATTATAAAAGAACCAGTTTATGAATCTCAATATATGTGATAAAATCATTTGCGAATATTTTGTATCTTTTTTTCAGAAGAAAAAGAGGTGTTCCTTGATATTCAGTAGTGAATAAAAGGTAACTTTTACATAGTCCTGGCAATAAGTCAGTCCATTAATGAGTGGAAATCATAAGTATCAAAAAATATCTCAATGGGAGGGACGGAACCCACAATCCCAAGATGACTGAAGTAGCAATACCACATGGAGAACATAAGGATCCCAAACAGCTTATCCAAGGAGACATCAAGGGTGGAGAAAACATACCCCTGAGGAGATGAAAACAAACTCTATATCCCCAGCTAAAAAAATAAAGATGCTAATGTATCCCATAGTAGAAAGAACCAAAAAATTATATGCCACACAAATCAAAAGGCTCTTAAATTAACTATATCATGCCTTCCTTAATGATTTATCTTTCTAAAAGTTATGATAAGGAGAGGAGGCCAGCCTTCATATTCAATGCTTCCTTGGATAAACGGTCTGCACTCATATTGTGCTCATTGTAGACATAGATAAAGTCATATAAACAAATGTAAGATGTCGGTAGTATAGCATATATGTCATATATCCGACAAATGAATTATTTTCTCCAACCTCTATAGATGAGTTCACATTCTAAGAGCTTCTAACACTACACCAACCTAATCACACAACTTCTAGGTCAGTTCTCCAGTCTACATTGGCTCGATTATTCATTTTCTTTGCCACTCCTCTCTCCTTAATCTACACCCATATGCTTTAACATAGTATGATAGTTGTCTAGGGTTAGGGTTAGGGATTTAAACATTCCCAATGAATTCAATGAAGTCAAGTTTTTGGAATACATTCCCAATGAAGTCAAGTTTTTGGAATACATTCACTGAGAACATTCCCTAAAAACATTCCCAATGAAGGCAAGTTTTTGGAATACTTCAAAAAATATTGGTTAGAGGGATAAAATATTGGTTAGAAGGGGAATAAAGTTGAAAGGACAACTTCCAAGCAAAAGAAAATGATACTCCAATGAGAAGGTAGAGGAAAATATTCCTCACCTCTTCTAGTAAAATATTTTGGGGACCAAAGGCCTCCCTACATGGGGAGTATGATCTAGAATGAATCATTATATAATTTGTCATCTATTTTGTTACTTCTTTTGGTTTGTAGGGACCATTTTATGCGTAGGTTCCACTTTGGTGATTTGGGGTCTAGAACCTTCTAGATTCTATTTGAGGCATTAAATGGGATTTTTTAGGATTTAAAATGTGCAATATTATCTCACAAACCCTTGTTAATATTATACACAGCGATATTTTTTAAATGTTGCAAAAATTATCTCAATTAAAGTTTGTATGTGGAAGCTATTCCCCCCACAATTTGACCTATCATGTTAACCACTGTAATACCAAGTGGGTGCCATATCATCTCACACTATTCACACATGTGGAGCTATTCTTTTGTGGAATTTCAAGAACTTGAATCTATAGGGTTAAAATCCCTAACATTAATTAAGGATTGAGGCATGTAAATCCCTAACCCTAACCCTAGACAACTACCATACTACGTTAAATACTAGGACAACCCCTGTATCCAATGAAACGAATAAATCAATCCTTATCTATTCATTTTGTCATTAACTATTTGCTTGATATTTACACAACTATCTATGAAGATCATATATTTATGCATGGTTTTATGCTTTCTGGATTTAGTGTTTACCCTTGTATCCAATGAACCGAATAACTCAATGCACACATCGCAGATGTTACTCTTTGGACTGTACCCCTTTTTGTCATCAAGCATGATCATTTTTAGTCATTGAAGAACAATTTTCAAATAAGGGTACTTAATAATGTTGAACAAATCCTTCATATGGTAGATGTGGATCTTCAAGGTTGAACACTTGTTTAAAAACAAACTAAGGTTTTATGCTGATCTACAACTTGTACAAGTGAGACCCAGGGTGGGAGGCCTAGGGAGGCCTTTTAGATTTAGACATTGTATCTACAATATCTTCAAGAGAGAGATGTAGGCTCCTCCATCATCACAATATTCTCAGCTTGACACAAAGAAAAATGTATAAACAAGGAAATGGAATTTTTTCTCAAGTTACATTGTTGGAAATGACTGATTTGTCCCGTCTGAATCTTGCCTCGATAGCCATTATGGTTTTGAGGTTGTATCAGCTACATCCGGACCCATCGTTTAGGGTTGAATTGAATGGAATTCTTTATTAATTGAATGGAATGGATCCATCATTGAGGGTTACAACCAAACGTTGAGAGGTATATGAGATATAACAATAGACAAAAAAATAGGGAAATTAGGGTTTGTAGGTTTTGGCAAAAATGAATAATGCAGTCCTGAATTTGCAGATATAAGGTGGAAGAATATGCCAGAAATGAAGAAACATAGAGGATAGACAAAGGAAATGTATACCTAAAAATTCCATGGAATAATTTTTTCATTTATACTACAATCTCCATTCCACACCCTAGCTAGCCTATGGCGCCACTAGCTAGCTTCTAGCACCACTAAGGTGAATAAGGATGTATAGAATTATCAAGACAATTTCTATAACTGGAAGGAAAGGATAGGATTTAATAAGTATACCACTATTGAAATTTTATGTTGGATCAATTGTTTGAAAACCACAATACTTACTTATGCAACACAAGGATAAATCATTCCTTCTCTGGACATCAATCCCTAATAATTCCATCCCTCCAGTGCTATTCATTTTGGCATATATATGTCGAGACTACTATCCATTAATTTCCAACAAAGTTTATGTAATTCCATCTTTTAAGTCCATGTTTTACTACGTATACTAAGGGGTGAATAAGGAAGAATCTACCAATATTTTGGTTGAAGTAGGTTGCAGAACAGTATGTTGCTCTTATTGTTGAACCCTTAAAGTATTGAATTGGAAAATGGCTATCCTCAGACAAGTACAAAGCATGCTTTGCACAAGAAGCTTGAGTCTATATAGGTACATAAATTCCTGACTTCCATTGCTTGTATAAATTCAATGCACTGGAGGGTTGAAAACATGGATTATCTCCATCCTCGACGATGAAAAACACTAATGATTTTAAAATCTATCACCTCTCTCCCTTATAATGGGTGAATGATTCACTAGTGTCGAACAATTTTAAAGTCTTCCATGTGGTTTAATCCCAAGAAATCAACATAACATGTATGCCTAACTATGAAATCTTACACCACTATATATTAATAATTTTCTGGTGCCATCTTTCATGGGAAAAAAAGTGGAAGAAAAAGTTTGAAGTGGATTCTATTGGTGCTTGAACTCATGCAAATTATCTAAAGCAGTTTTGGGCATGTCTAGTAGCTGAAAGCAGCCTCCTATCCATATTCTGGGCCGACTTATGCAATTGAGTAGTAGTTTTGGGCGTGTTTTAGCAGCAAAGAATGAGTAGAAAGCCAATTTTGCTCTAATTCTGTGAGCTGAGAAGCAATTATGCTATGTTCTAGGTGAAATTTATTGATGTACATTTCGCATGTCCTCTGGATCACTACTCTATCCTATTCATGGAAAAAGAGATATAAAACAACTCTTACACTAGTACAAAATGAGGAATTAGCTACTACATGACTAAAAAATTTAGTCGCCACAAGTTTTTCAAGTGATTTACTACTAAATATGAGTAATTTTGATTGACCCAACTATATACGACTAAAATTAACAATTAATTTATTCACCAGTTAACAACTATGACTAGATAATAAGTGACAGAGTTAAAAATGACTAACATAAACGACCAATTTAGTCACGACATAAAAAATCACTAGCTAGAAGAATATGAATTAGCCATTTATGTTAGTAATTTTTTATTGTCACTCCAACAATGGAAAATTGAAATTTTGGTGATGAAGTGTTACAGTTTACCAAATTTTGACTCTACATATAGATTCTCTCTAGATACATCTGCGGTGTTAAAATTTAGTAAATTGTAACATTGTAGATGGATTTGTGTTACAAAGGGTATTTGATGAATTAATCCTAATTAACATAACCCATAAGTTTATTTGTGCAAGATAAGTACAAGAACATGCTAACCATATTTCTACGTTCAATATCCTTGGCCATTTTGTATACCTTATAAGATTAATATAGTGAGATCGAGACCACCCAAGTTAGACCTAGTACTACAGTATAATACTTACTTCGGGGAGGTTATGGATATGTTTGATAACATATCAATACCACACTAATCAATTAATATCGATGATAGACATAAATAGAAACCTCTACAACATTGGACCACATCTAGACAACTATAGAGGTAAATAACACTGTCAAAATACATTTACTTAAAAAACTCGATCCACAAAATATATTAATATATTACATACTATATAGTTACAAAACATACCATATATAAAGTATAAAACATATATATATATATANAATAGACCATATCATATGTATAATGCAACACTATGTAAACTAATAAAATTATCATTGGAATATGACCAAAATACCTCCAGCTCAAACCCAAACATATGACCGACCTCTTCTTGAGTACATTCATGGAGGATTATGAGAGGGAAATGGCTTATGAGAAAGCTATGACGACCTGCACAGTTCTTTGTAAGTTTATTGTTTTACGTTTTTGCACTGGATCACTGGAACAGATTGAATAGCTAATAGGATTGATGTAATGGATATATTTCCCTGACTATAGAGGGATTTCTTCAAAGCAGTCCGGAGAACAACTTCACTGAGAAAATCGAGGCGCAGAAACTATGAAAGCATCAAGCTGCCCTATGAATCCCTTGTTGGATGAGCAACTACGACTTGGTTACTATGTTCCTACTTCATACACAGTAAACTCTATCATTCTAGAATCAACATTATCTGAATTCATGGAGATTTCCTCCCCAAATTACCCAGGTATGAAGAATTATGTTGAATTCATGGAGGTTTCCTGCTTGGATTATCTAAATAGACCTTTGGCGCCAAATATTTTCTGTTGGCAAGAAGCCATGAGGGTTTGTTGGGTTTTGGAAGGAAAATAGTTTTGAATTTGGTCTGAGAGGCACTTTTAGTGTTTTGGGTATTTATCGGGCCACATTGATTCCTGTTGAGGAAGTGTGATGCTTAGAAACCATTGTCGAGGGTTTAGAATTTGGGTATTTATTTTTGAGCTCTTCAATGGATAAAGAGCATTTGAGAGAGCTTGGAGGCTCTTAAAGAGGTGGTTGATGAATAGTAGGTTGGTTTCTTGGTTTTATTTGGAAATTTAGCGTATGCATGTTAATCTTGGTTAGCATCCTACATTGTGAATGTTCAAAATCGTCTAGCATCCTGAATCTTGATTCTTTATTATGAATTTTGATTCCTAAATAATGGGTTTTTCAATAACTGGTAAGAATTCAATTCTTTAGTGCCCAAAAAAATGAAGGACCGCACCTCAAAGAACAATAGTGCAGCTACTTCTAAGTTTCTTACCTAAAGTAAGTGTTATTATTGAATCCTATGAATGTTATATGTCTATCCATCCATCCAAAAGTTCTATGAGAAGCTTTTCCATTCCCATCTCTATGAAAGTGTAGAACCTTAGTGTGCTCAAAACTTCAGGGTACTTAGAAACAATAATCACAGTCCGTCTGTGATATTTTTGTCTTTTCGACTAGAAAGAAACCCTTATGTTGTTTACTAATATAGATTCCCCAGCAACTATGCCATTTCTTATGTTGTTCCCCAAGTTTTTTTTGCTCTCATAAGAACAAATGCATGGGCATAATGTGTAGGATAACCTTCCTGCACCATTCCAGGACTTTGAGCCAACTCTCAGGCCAGAGAGGAGGTACCCTCAAATAGACTAAAGATATATTTCTATGAAGCTAATACTCTTTTTATTATTGCAAGACCAAATCTGACTAGCAGCGGAAGAAGCAGTTGCAACAGGAGAGTAGTAATCAAGAGCAAAGGTAACTAGAACATAGCAAGGATCAGCAATAGATAAAACAAAAACATCTTATTTTTATTTTAAAGAAGGAGAATTTTTTATAACATGCCCGTTTTTATTACAATTTCAATAGACAATCTCACTTTTTATCCTTCTACTAGCTGGGTGCACACACTTTCAACTGAACATGATATTAAACTAGACTTGTTTGCTTGTTTGGTCAGTCTGTTAGCTCTCACATCAGAGGATTAAGTATGCCCAAAGGATTCAGTCTATTGTTAGTTCTTACCTAGGGAGTATTCCTTCGATTCCATGGATATAAGACACATAGCCGGTGTTTCTTGTTCAGGTAAACCTACCATTCCGAGGGATTAAATATGACCTGCTTGCTTGTTTTTCGATCAGTTAGTGTCATTTCTCACCGAGGGATTCATTCCATTGTCATCAATTCCTATTTTCGGTAGTTCTCACTTCAGCACTTGAGGTTTTTATTCGAGGGAACACTTGGGGGTTTGTACTAATGTCGATAATCCACCAATTGGACCCATAGATAAGCCAAATCAAAAGGGTCTTAGTCACCATCAGTTTCACCACACCAAAGGCTGATAAATATCATTTGACAAATATTCTACCGAGTTATGAAGGTTCCTTGCCTCCCTCTAAATGACGTCTCCAGGATCAAGAAGTTATGTTTGCATGTGTTGTAGAGGATGCAACTGCTTTAGTGGAGCCAGTGGAAACTGGTGTGACTGGACAAAATGATGCATACAAGATTTCTGCAGATGAAAAATATTATACTAAATGCTTTGATAATGACAAGAAGTAAGTTAAGGGAAATGAGGAATGTGTCAAAGTAGACACATTGTTCCAAAAAGAAGCAATAGAAATAGGAGGTAGTAAGAAACCTATGGTGTCTTCATATTCATATCAATCCTTTATAAGGTTTTCTTTAGAACCTACTAAATGGGTAGAGGATAAGCAGATGGATCCATGGTTTGAAGATTCAATGTCCTCTAAGCATATGTATAAATGGAAAATTGGAGATAAGGATGAGAGGAGTGCACATGCTAAAATGTCTACTAAATCATTGACTGATCCAAAAATGGAAGAACAAAAGCTACAGAGCATGACTGCACCAGTACTACCTTCTCCAAAGAAGCAAGATGTTTCAATTTACCTTCAAGGAAAGTCAATTCAATTAGCACATCTGCTATAAAGGCTTGTGTTGCTCAAAAGGGTGAGGCTGTGCAATATGAATACAAGTAAAAGGGCATCAGGGTGAAGAAATCTTGTGTGAACTCAGCAAAGAAAAATAGCAGAGGCCTTAAGAAATATCATGAGAATTTTGGCTCATAGAAGTTTAACCAAGGGAAATTAGCTAAGCAGTTGTCTGTTTACAAGCATGAGCAAGTTTCCCCTATAAAATCTGGCACTGAACCTTCATCAGAAAAGGTGAAAGGTTCATCAAAGTTTAAGGTGAAGATAAACGGTATTGCAGTAATGAAACTGGATGGTGTGTCACTATCTATAGAGTTGCATTTAGAAAGATCAAACAAGCTCAGACAAATGTAAGTCTTATATTAATTCAGTTGCATTTCAAATTATAGTTTTTTGCCTTTTTTTGTTATATTTAGATGCCCACTTATTAATGTTCACATTGTCCTTCCTTTGTTGTTCTTATCATTTTGGCTTATGTTACAGGTATGATGCTGCAAAAGAAGTAAAATTCAATTTTCAGAACTATGTCAAATGATTCTGACATTGCTATGCCATCTACATCTATGAAGTATCTTATAGAAAATGCACAAGCTAAGGGAGAACAAGCATGTTCTGCAACTTTGCCACATTTTGTTTCAATTGAAGAAACTAAGAATCCTATTCTGTTTATTTCCATTCCTTCACCAATTCGAGGGATTAGTTCAGATCACATTTCACCACTCCAACTTCACTTAGATGGTGATTCAACTGAGGATACAAAGGATGTCATTGCCCATATAGAATCAATAATTCCCAGACTTAATGTGCAGCAGTGGGGTCTACCAAATACTATGGATCTGGAATCAAGTGAAGAAGGTAAAATAAGCTCAGATCGAAAATCAGTTGGAGGGACACTTAGTGGGGATACAGAAGTAGCAATTTCTAGGGACACTTTTGAAGGAATTCTATAGACACTGTCAAGCATGAAGGAAAGTATTGGTAGATCATCACACCATGCTATTGAATGTGAAAAATATAGCCTTGTTGGTGAGGTAAGCTTGATATCTGTTATTTTCCAGTATGGTAAACAAGCAACTCATTTTATTTTTGCTTATTGTGGTTTTTTTACTTTTGGAAAAATAATGGTGAAAATTGTCAAGGATTAGAGTGAAGAATGAATATATTGCATGTGGATCATTTTTTCTTTCATAGTGACTTATGAGAATCCTATACATTGGGTATTTTTCCCTGCATTAACTTATTTGTCAATGTCTTTTTAGTTAGAACTTTTAACCTCTTACATATGGATGTGGATACTATATCACAAGACCAAACCGGTGTCTTCAACAAGATGCACGATATCCCCTTCCATTCTCTACTACCCAATGGTATCTTGTTGGCCATGGGATTTACCTATCCTCCATGGAATTGATTGTCTTGGATTGACTGAGTATACCAAAATATAGAAAGGCTTCAGGATTACACTCGCATTCTAATATCTATAATGTGTTTTTTCCGAACCACTCTACAATATTAGGATGTAGGTGAAACTCTGCCACCTATTCTGCATGATGACTTGCATTGAATTAGAGGCCAAAGCAGGTTTCCTTTGGATGATAGACCTCATTTTCCTCTTGCTCAAATTCTGTCCTTTTTTGTTGAAATATATTTTCAAGCTTCTGTTCTTTTTGTTTGTTTATGTGTGAGGACTTTTTTTTTTGATCTTTGTTAATTGGTTGGGTTAGAGGCTTGAGTTAGATTAGATTTTTAGCTTGATTATTGGGATGGTTTGGTTAATTTGGGGATAGTAGCTTGCTAAGGATCTGTTTTTATTTAGGTAATAATGAAGATGTAATTGGGGATGTTCATCCATCCTCTGTATGATGGTGATGTTGATATAATTTCCAGACATACCCTCACATTTGTAAATCTCTAGACTATTAGGAATGTAGGAAACTTAGTCCCATCATGATTTTTCCCTAATTTTTTTTACTGAGAGAAGCTAGGTGCATTCTAATCTGCAACCTTGAAGAGATTGCAACATTAGCTGACGCTTGGGAGTTTTAGAGGGGATATAGAGAGCACACCCTCTTGTTACCATTGTGAGTGGTATTTTTTTGAGGGGTTCATGTAGGTTCCTTGACAATAGCCAATGTTGTCGATGTGCTAGTAGTCGGTGTGATGGAGATTGAATTTTTATTGATTGGAGCGCTTTGGGCTATTGCATCCTTGTTGATTTCCTCTTTAAACCAAATTGTCACATCCACCTTTGGTTCATGTGTGTATAGGAATTGGAATATATCCATTGCAGTGTAGGAAAAATGGGAAACTTTTGCTCTAGCAAAGAGATTGCCTTAAAAAAATCTTGTTTTTTTTCCTATTTTTGATATATTTTGTCTTCCTTCTAAAAGGTCATGATTTTTTCATAAAATTCTGTTGTGTAAAATTATACTTATCATCCCAGTAAAATTTTCTCCCTTACATCACTTTGTGATAAGATATGACCATACCGATGTGCTTGTATTGAAACAATTTTACTCATGACATGATTTCTTTAGTCCTGATATATTGATCTCTACATCAGCCTTATTCCATGTGCTAAATGAATAATGGGATGACCAACTATTTTTGGTAAAGAGATCAAATTTTTCAATTATAGGAGGGATTCATTTTCCATCCCACAAAGCATACTCATATGGACCATTATTTAAACAAAGGATACCAGTTGCTAAAACTTGGGGAACATGGTTGATTAAAGATGACCCCGAATTATTTAATAGATTATAAAATTCCAGCTACAAGGACAACACACAATCATCATGTGAGATTCAAAACAAAGTTATTCTCAGCCATGCAAGCAGAAAAATTATTCAAGTTTTGAATGAAGTACCTCAGATCCTAAACTGTGAACTGCAGATTCCATGCCTCCCTCAACATAGAGCTTGAGAACATAATCCCCAATCAGGTATACATGTTTTATAACATAATTGAAACACATATTCATAGAATTAATAGCTTAAAGTTACCATCAATCTACTTCTAAAATTATTTATTAGATTATAACGCCCCATGGTCCCATGCTTGTATATCCCTTGACTCATGGAACATCCGTCGACTTGTAGAAGTTAATTTTTATGATGAATCATAAAACTGTAGAAAATATATGCAGTTAAGGCATATTGATTTTGTGAAGCTATCTTGTTTATAGGTATTCTATGGTACTTTGGCGATGAGAGGCCATCGCCATGCACTTGCTTATGTGGGAACAAACTGTGGATGCCCTCAATATGCCTTGGATATTTCCTTATCACAACTAATTTTCCTTTATTTCTAAACAACACTTAGGAAACAGTCCATCCTGGGGACGTATTTATTAATTTTGCACATTGATCTAGGAACAAATAATCAATCTCATCAAGAAATAATCAACAAATAACTCAGAAATGGTGTTAATCGGAACCAGAATGGATTCCTTTGTGTATATTCAATAAACAATGAATAGTTACAATAACAATGTCAAGCAATAGCTTGAATCAATGAGGAATTCGAATACCTAAGGAGGTCATTTGAATTCAATGAGTGAGTCTAGCTTAATTGAATGTAAGCCATTGGTTCACACTCTGTTAACCACTTGACCAAAACCCTAATTGACTCACCAAACCCTAACTGAAGTGGGAGTGCAATAAATGACTGAATCTCAACTGAAAGAGATCAAACACATGTTATAGCAAGCCAACCATCAAGTGCTAGTGCTTCAATGATTTCAATGAACCCTGATGAGGTTAACTAACGCTGAACTGATCATCAGAAGTTGGTGGAGGCACCCCTGTTGACACCATATCATTAAATAATAATAAATAATCATTAAATAATATATTTAATGAGAGGAGGCACCTTAACTGACTAGTTGAACTGATTGTAACCATCAGTTAGCAATTAGGTGCATTAATATCACTCAGATCACCCCCGGAGAGCTCCAGTTAGCCTCCTTGACTGTAGGAGAAGGCTAAGTTAGCCTCCTTGACTGCAGTTAGGTGTGGGTGTGATTTGATGATGTTAATCAATGCTCCACTAATGTCAATTATACTTAGGATAGTGGTTTAACTAGTCCAATTTGACCAGAAAGAGTGTGTATGGTGGTAAATGTCTCCAACACCCCACCTTAAGCTATACTCAGGAAGAGTTAGAAAACATAGATGCATAAAAATTCTAGGGCCCCGGAAACAAAGGCCATAGATCACCTTGTACAATAAATTAACTTCTTAATATAACCAAGGAAATGGGGAAAACCTCATGGGAAAAATACCCTCCCTCAAACTAAGCAGTAAATCAAGAATTGGTTCTTTTATGCAGCAGCATCCTGAGACTGTGCATGTGAACCTATGAATCCAAACTAAATGAATATGTCTGGAGGAATCTTCCACTTTTGAAGAAGAACAATGCACTCAACTGAATCAGAAATATAAACAGCTGCACGATGAAAACTGGACCCATGTAGAGCAGCTGAAATCATCTCAAGAAAGAGCAAAGGTTCTCGAGGATTTGAACCATGTGTGGAACAGTCAAGAAAATTATATGTTGCAGCCTTGAACAGAAAACCATGAGTGGTAATTTCTAGGAGCAAGTATCCAAGCGGATGCAGAATGTCTTCCTCTTTACTAGTTCTGTGAGGAGATGAGCATGTGGCCAAAGGTAGAGAAGCCCTGGGACTTTAGAGAGCGAATGCTTGAGCTCGATAATATAATATAGCTTCATAAATAGCTAATTATTCATAAAATAAAATATCAGCAACCTCATAAGAGGAAACTAACACCAAATCCCCAGCAGCAAAATTGAAGAAGAACTGCGGTACTTGATTTTTCACACCGGAATTGGTGAGAGCAGTTACAAGCATGACTGAAAGCTCTTGGATTTTAAAATATGAACCAAATAATATCATATCAGAAAATAAATCATATCTAAATAATTTCACAACATATCCAAAACTATGAAATGAAATCAAATCCCCAGCAGCAGTTTCGAAGGAGACTTGCGGTACTTGTTTCTTCACACCATTGATGAGAACAGCTATAAGCAGTACTGAAGGTTTATGAACCTGAAATTTTGAACCATGAAATATCATATCAGATACAAATAATATCATATCAGATCCAATAAGGTTCATATCAGATCCAAAATTATGGTCAACCGAGACGGTGGATGCACAGTTGTCTTTTTCTTCAAAATTCTGAATTTTGGTGCATGCAATCCTGTAGTATTTTGCTGGAAGATCTAGATCATGGGGAGTGAATGTATCACTCTTATAATATATATTTCTTCCAAGATATCCAATTTTTTACATATTTTCACACCAGAAGCAACATTAGAGGGAGAGAAATCAAATTTCTCTTCACTTTCAGAAGCAATTACTGGTAAATTTTGCACATAATTCAAAGGAAAATCACCGGTGTATGTTTGCATGGAAGTGCAGCAGTATTTTTATTCATTATCAGAGATTTGAATGTATTCTTCTGTTTCATAAATGTGAGAATATGAGATATCATAGATCTCATGATCTTCCGGAGCATCAGGAGAAGGAGTCACTGCATGGAGACTTTCTTCAATTCGAATTGACTGTGTAGAAGATTCTGCTTCATCTTCATCTTGAACAACTTCATCAGAGAGAGTAGAGGCCGAGACTTTTGAGTAAAGAACTCTTGTGGTGCTGGATTTGATCTCCAAAGTGCTATTATGATCCTCATTGTGCTTGCGAAATTTTCTGTCCAATTTTGTCCAAAGATCCTTTGGGTATTCAACAGAACCAATAAGGTAGCGCAAGATAGGAGAAAGGGCCGGACATATTGCTCGAAAAGATCTATCACCGTCATTTAGCCAGTCATTATCATTCGCATAAGACTCTTTTCCAAGTCCAATAGACACCTCATAGAGACCTCGTCTCTTCATAGATGCAATCATCTTCAACTTCCATCCTGAATAGCTTGTGAATGGGGTGAGAAGAGGGATTCATGAGTCCATTCGAAGTTGTACCTGTTGAACATCCTACACATTTTAGGATTTCATCACACCCAGCATAGTCAATCAAGCAATCTTAATCAACAAGTTCTTTACTTGGGGTATTAAGTGGTAAGCCTTGGCTTCTGGTGCAGTGCTGGATTTTTGAGCTATTGCTCAAATTTCATGGAGAAATCTGTCAAAAAGCTTGTTTTTGAGAGATAGGTATTCGTCCTGTCGTAAGCTCTGATACCATATTAATATTGCACATTTATCTAGGAACAAATAATCAATCTCATCAAGAAATAATCAACAAATAACTCAGAAATGGTGTTAATCGAAACCAGAATGGTTTCGTCTATGTATATTCAATAAACAATGAATAGTTACAATAACAATGTCAAGCAATAGCTTGAATCAATGAGGAATTCAAATACCTAAGGAGGTCATTCGAATTCAATGAGTGAGTCTAGCTTAATTGACTGTAAGCCATTGGTTCACACTCTGTTAACCACTTGACCAAAACCCTAATTGACTCACCAAACCTTAAATAAAGTCGGAGTGCAATAAATGACTGAATCTCAACTGAAAGAGATCAAACACATGTCATAGCAAGCCAACCATCAAGTTCTAGTGCTTCAATGACTTCAATGAACCCTGATGAGGTTAACTGAAGCTGAACTGATCATCAGAAGTTGGTGGAGGCGCCCTTGTTGACTCCAAATCATTAAATAATAATAAATAATCATTAAATAATATATTTAATGAGAGGAGGTGCCTTAACTGACTGGTTGAATTGGTTGTAACCACGAGTTAGCAATTAGGTGCATTAATATCCCTCAGATCACCCCCGGAGTGCTCTAGTTAGCCTCCTTGACTGTAGTTAGGCATGGGTGTGACTGGATGATGTCAATTAATGCTCCCCTGATGTCAATTAATGTCAATTATACTTAGGATAGTGGTTTAACTAGGCCAATTTGACCAAAAAGAGTGTGTATGGTGGTAAATGTCTCCAATGGTATTAAGCATTCTGAGAGTCTTGTGGGATGCTCTGCAAAATATATTTTGAAAATAAAAAACTGAAAACATAAAATATACTGCTTGAAAACCCTTTCTATCCCTGTGTATCCTATTGTATCATTATGTTTGAAATGTATCCACCATCTAATTTTCCACCTCGTTGTGAGCTTGTCTACCACATTAAGTTGGGTCTGATCCATTAATACATGAAATGCACAACTTGTATCAATGGATTCCATGATTATATCCCATGAATAGATTCTTTTGGTCATAGTGTGGATGAAGGTTGTCTTGAAAGCCATTTTTTATGAGATCTTGTTGCACTAGGGTTCTTAAATTTCAAATTATTGCTAATAGCAATGTTGATATTGTTGCTAGTGTCTATAATATATATCTCTATATTAAAATAATTCTATAAGTGCTCTTGGGATTCATAAGATCAGTCAAATTATAGATTTGGCTAATAATGAACTTTCTAAATTGTAGAGTGATTGTAAGGGTTTGGTCTGCAAGTTACTCAAGGGTCCTATTTAATGTTGAAATAATATGGTCCTGGTTTAGTTGGATGGATTTTTCTACCTGGAGGTCATAGGTTCGAAAGCAAAGGAGGTAGGGAATATACACCTCCATAGACTAAGTAGTCAAATTGCTGCATGGAGGGGGGTCCCTTGTCCCACAAACAAGGGTGTCTCGTACAACAATTTGGTGTCTGGATAGGTTGTCCCTTAAAAAATTATTATTATTATTATTAAGTAGGAAATGTTGGTGATTAAAATATGTTTATTTTCCACTGGAACTAGAAGTCCTAAAGTGCTGAATCTAAGAGTAGAGGGTGAGCTTATTGAAGGAAATTTGATTCGAGGGTTTGCTGAAATTCCTTGGTGTGGTGGAACTCCTAGTAAAGGTGTAGCAAGGTGACGATAAATCTTATTCAATTGTGTACTTTAAGTGATTCAGTAAGGATTTTATACATAGCTTCTTCTTTTACGTAGTTGGCTAGGACGACGATGGATTAGTAGTCTTGTTGTCATCATTGAGGCTGAAGAAGAAGAATATCGATTGACATCGGATGATTTTGATTCTAGTCTTGTGTTTATGTATACACCTGTTACAAAGGAAGCTACCAAAGGAGAAACGCAATATGCCATGATAGATTTTGTTAAAGAAAGTATTTTTCAATCTTTCTTTACAGTTGGTGATCTTCAATTTCTCCTCATACTGTGAACTCTTTCTTGGAGTGAGGGAATTAAGTGTCACAATCAAGGATCACTAGCTATTGTTTATTGGGTTTTGGAGCATATGAAAATATTTTCCTAACCAGCATGAAGATTCCTCTATTGAATAACTAGTCTTCAATTAGTTGAAAATCTCACATAGTTTCAACTTCACCCTGTACTCCTTTCTCTGTGCTTGCACATTGGGCATTATAGCTACTTTCATTTCCCCTTGGGAAGACTGGGATTTATGAGTCTTGGGTCATTCATTCCATGCTCTGTCTTCTACCCAATTTCGACTCGGTGTTTTTTCTAGGTTTGGTTTTAGGTTCTTCTGGAGGGATTTTGGTGAGAAGGTTTGCTTCAAGGGTGGCTCTTGGGCTCATACACCGGTTTCGAATTACAAAGTTACTGGAAGCAAAGTTGTAGGCATCCTTTGACAGTGGTGTTTTATGTTTGAATTTTCCCTCATATTTGAAAGGACCTTGCTCACCTCCCAGAGTAGGGTTTCTTTCTGGTGTTTTTTTTCGTTTGCATCTGTTCTCTGATCCTGTTGGTGTGATAGCAAAAATTAATTTGATGAATCCATCCTCTATTAAGAAAGTTTAGATGGATAAATCACTTGATAGAAATCTTGCTAAAATTCCTTACTGTCAAGGAGGAAACTATTTGTATGAGTAACTGGTACTACAAATGGTTACACCTAGCTTGATTTGAAGCTGCTTCATCTTTAGGACAGTACTATGCTCAAATTATTGCTGCAAAAGGGAAGAACATGCTAATATATAGTAAATTGATGTATTCATATTGAGATTATTGTTTTAGGTCATCCTCCTATCTCCTACTGTATTATAAAGCATTAGAACTTAGGTCATCCTCCATTTAGGTGCAGCAGATGTCTGTTTGCAATATTCTTACTTTTGGATTCAATAATACCGTTTGTAGTAAGATATCTTCCATCAAATTTAGTACCCTCCTTATACCATGTTTTCCAGTATGTTATATATTGACGACTAACAACCTATTTACTGGCACCAATTCTTCATCCTCCACTAGTTCTCAAAATGCCTCTTAACTCATTTCTTTGTAACTCCAACCTCTGCATGAGCTCTCAGGTATGAAAACAACTCCTTTTCATTGATTTTTAAATTTTTTCATAATATTCTTTCTGGAATTTATCTTCTTGCACTATGTTTCAGATCTCTCCTTAATCTCTGCTCACTGTTTTTGCATGCATCAGTAACCTTTCTTTCTTAGAGATGTTTGCTCCTCTTGCAATCATTGAACGGTTTCTTTTATCTTCTCTTTGAGGGGTCATATCTCAAGTGTTTTCTTATCAACAGAAGATTCATGAACAAAAATTATGTGGCCCTTTTTCAACTTCTGCCATGTGTAAGACTACTTCCTTTGCATTCTATAACAACATTTTTTTGTTCTTGCAAACTAGTAATCCAATGTGCAAGGTTTTCTCTCTATTTTACCAGTAACCAAACTGCTCCATTCTTCCTTCACCATTGTTAGAGTATCACGCTCCAATATGTCTAAATATTATAAAAACATAATGGCCTCAATTGGTATTAGTTTAATAGACAGTAAAAGAACCCACCCCATTCAAAAGACTAGAAACACTATTGAAGGAGCGGATCACTATTCACTAACACAATACTAGCCGCCAAGTCGTCAAAAGAGTGTATCAATATTTGATATACATTCTACTCTCGACCAATTGCTGCCACAGAATACTAACCGCCAATTGCTGAGTTAGATTCAAGCCACCAAACAAAATGTACCATAATACCCTGTATCTGCATGTCTTATTTGAAGGGTTTTAATTTTTGCCACAGAATACTAACCGCCAATTGCTGAGTTAGATTCAAGCCACCAAACAAAATGTACCATAATACCCTGTATCTGCATGTCTTATTTGAAGGGTTTTAATTTTTAAATAAGCTACAAATCTTAACAGCACTCGATTTTGCCAAGAGCAGTCATAGATATTAAAATCAATTTTTCATTTATTATTCTTTTTATTATCTCAGAATGGAAATTCATCTAGAAAATTTCAATGGGTACAACTTTCATTCATAGAAAGTACAAACATTCAATGAGTAAAATTTTATGGGGAATCATCAAAGGAACTAAACCAAAACCTCCACAGCCTAATAAATTAATTGAGTGGCAAAATAGGGATAACTTAAACAATGCAAAGTCAATCATTGGTCTTGCATTTCTATATTCTGAATTACACGTTATTGATCTAGACAAATATTCCAAAGAAATCTTGGAAGAATTACAACAATTGTTTGGAGCAAAAACAACAAATACAAAATATAAATTTTCTTTAAAATTACATATCTTTAGATTGAAAATGGTTGTTGAAACTACAACGCCTGGTCATATAAAATATTTTAAATTAGTGATACATTACAGCCATGGCAAAGAAGACTGAGACCCCTGCACCTATCAAGTGCTTGCACAGAGAACAGTCCTAAATTCTAGGCTTGAGCCTAGTTATACCTCAAGGCTCAGATCATATGCATCGCCATCAGTGTATAATTTGGAAGGATTTAGTCAAAACCTTGAGTATTTTTTTATATAATGAATTTGGAAGGATTCCTTGATCCTTCTTCTATCTCCACTAAGTTACATAATTCATAGTTGGTAATGATTTCTTCCAAATAGATATTGAGGTAAACACAATGCATAAGTAAGAGTGGGGACTTGCCTAGGATAAGTTAATCAAATTTGGATGAGGCGTGGCACTCATTCCCACCTATAGTGTTCATTGCTTAGGTTATCCATTGTCTTTCTTCCAAATCTCACATGTGAATGATGATATGGGCCTTGCACTTTGTATGTGCCAACTCAATCTTTCCATTCTGGTCTACTGTTCCATTTCTCTATTGTATCATCCAATACAAGAAATGACATAGAAAGGATTCCAATTTCTATGTACCATCCATTCCATTAAAAAATTACACACAATATGTGCCAAGAAGTTCCCTTTTTTTGTCTAATTGTGTAGTCCTAGGTGCACCTTCCTTTGGAATTTCAAAAAATTATGTAGTCCTAGGTGCACCCTAGATTGTGCATTCATTGCACCATGGTTCATCTTCACATTAATTCCAAGTTCCAACATAAAACCTGCATATCCTTTTCCCTTCTTGGTCGATTCTAGGCACATCACTAGAGTTCTTTCCTTACATAACTCATACATTGGGTGTATTGTCAGCATCCAAGAATGATAATTTAACTCTTAGGTTTCAATTTGGTTTCAGCTTGGTCTCAAAGTCTAGGGTGCACAATGAATCCAACTCACTCCAATATTTTGAGTTATCATAGCTTTGTTCCAAGTGTGAGAGAATGCATACCCTTTTCCCTTCTTGGTCGAGTCTAGGAACATCACCAAAGTTCTTTATGTTGGGGTGCGTACCTTAAGGGTCTTTAGTTGTAACTCCGCAGGTTTTGTGGAAGTTTTGTAAGCGGAGCTACGACTCAAAATAGTCTTAGGGGTGTCGGGATTAAGTCAAAACCCCTTTTTGTACTCAACCCATGGTTTAAGTCCAGGGTTTATGGTTCGGGGTGCCCATGGTTTGAATCCATGTTTTTGTAAATAGTGTGCTGTATAAATAGGCACTTGTGTAAAGAAGAAAGGTTAGGTTTTTGATGTAAGAAGAATCAAGGTAAAGCGAAGGCTATTTTGTAAGAAGAAGGTTAAGTCCTAGCTGTGTGCATGGACGACCTCTGCAGCTGTGTGCGCAGAGTGTTTTGTAAGAGATTAGAAGATTTACAGATGTGTGCGTAGAGGCCTGCTGCTGTGTGCACGGCTCCTAAGGACTAGAAGATATCTGCAGCTGAGTGCGCAGATTAGAACTATGATTTTGTAGCAAGATTGAATAAAACACAGTTCTGTGGACGTAACCCCTACACTGGGGGTGAACCACGTTATATCTGGTGTTGTGGTTCTTGTGTTGTTTCTGTTTTTGTTTATCTTTTATGCATTAATAATAGATATATCTGATAAATAAGATCACTGCTAATAAATAGCTTCGCTGTGAATTCCCAGTAAAGGGTTAAGCAAGGAACTATGTGTTTATCTATATGCCAAGCTACATATAATTGTCGAAGTTCTGTGTAATTGGTTATAGACTGGTAAAGACTAAAGTTACAGTAACATCCCTCTTCTGCTTGCAGAAACCTGATTCTGCGGCACCCCATAGCTGTTTCGGGTGAGACTGCAACCTGCGTGCAGTTTGTTGCCGAAAGGGCCAACACTGTGGGTCTTTTGTTGGTGCGATGCAAAAGTTTTAAACCCGGGTCTGCCCTAGTTCCCAACAAAGTCGTTTCGTTGCCGGTTGAACTCAGTATCTGCGCAAGAGGTTTTTACGTCATACCTCGAGGGCTATGTTCTAGAGGCCCTCTGTGAAGGACATTAGTGATTGCCTTGATGAGACTTATCTGAAATTCGCTGAGCAAGAGAACAAAACTCCGCGCCGTAGCGCAAGAGACTTTTTGTAAAGGTATCATTTTTGTGATGCTTATGAAATTTTCTTTGGTAGTATCCACATAGAGTTGCACCAGTGGTTATCCAGGTTGGCCGAGAGAAGAACGAACTTCCGCGAAGGGCGGTTTTCTGCTTGGACCCCCGCAAGAGCTAATCTAGTGAAAAGCGTGAACAACGAGATATCCCGTGCGGTTGATTTTTGGACCACGCGGACTCTCGAGGCCTTCATGACGGAGTTTGCCATCGACACAAGCACTTCCTTTAGCGAAGCTGAGCGACACTTCTTCCAAAGAGTAAGGGGTAAGCTTTTAAATTTATTGAGTTTGAGAATTAAAATGCTATTAGCAGAAAAAGGAATCTTGATGATTGAATCAGACTGTTAGATTTTGTATTACTAACATATGTTTGCAAGTGACAATACCCTCACCGAGCAAAGTGGGTTGCTACGCAAAAGGTACAAGAGAGACTTTGGCTCCTATTCCTTCGGTCAGGATACCGCGCCCTCCCCTGTAAATCCCGACGAGTCAAACCCTGAAGAAGACCCTTCGGTTGGAAACCCTTCGGTAACCCCACCACGCCACCCTGTTGTCCCTGAAAACCCGTCGCAGTCTGAAATTCACCCTAGCCCGAGCATTCCTGCCGCAGGTCAGTCTACCCCAGTAAGCTCCCATCCACCTACTTCTTGTCCCCCTCCCAACCCCCCTAGATCTGCTATGGCTCACCTAACTGATGATATCAAGCTTCCTATTTTCAAAGGATCAGGATCATAGGACCCGGAACAATTCTGGTTTTTATGTGAAGTAGTGTGGAATGCCAAGAACATTACAGATCCAGCTGAAAGAAGCGCGCAGCTCATCACTTCTTTCCGGGACCAGGATTTGACCTAGTTCATGAAATTCTCTAGTACTCAGACCCCTTCCTTAGCAGATATTCAGATAGCAATCATCAAAGAGTTTAAGAATCCCAAATCAGATTCACAATGTATCACTGAGTTGAAAGAGATTCAGCAGCAGCGCAGCGAATTAGTGTGGGACTTTGACCAGAGGTTCAAAGTTCTACTGGACCAAGTCAGTTTCACCATTGGACCTGCGCAGCACAAGGAATGGTTTATTGCCACATTGTTACCGCATATCAGAACTCCACTCATGCAATAGAAGGTTGCTGACCAGCAGGAGGCTCTGGAAATCGCAATGAAGCTTGAGACCGCCCCTGTCGAAGATAATTCTGGTATCATTCAAATCCAAGTGCAGTTGGCTGCGATGGCTCTGGAGCTTCGCGATATGAAGAAAGGAAAAACTGGTCGCGAAGAGGTTTGGTGTACACACTGTCGGACAGAAGGTCACGACAGGGAATAGTGCCCTGTGGTAAGAACTTACCTGAATACTGGTGAGCCAAACCCGCTTGATCCAGCTGTTCTCTACTGTGAAATCTGTCGGACAACTGGCCAGCATCGACCTGAAAACTGCCATTTGCTCCAGAGGTATGTGCAAGTCCCCAAAAACCCATACTGCAAGTTTTGTAAGTCCGTAGGCCACAGTGAAGATGAGTGTCGCAGTTATGACCTCATGAGAGAGCGCACCTATGACGCCTACCGGGTCCAAAATGAAGGACAGGGTAATGATGGCTATGGTTACCACGGGGGTGCATCCGGTAGGGGTGCTTTTGGAGGCCGTGGTCGTGGTGGCATGGCCGGAAGAGGTAGAGGCCAGGTGGTGTGTTACAACTGTAACCAAGACGGGCATCTGGCTCGGGACTATCGAAACCCCACTATGACATGTCGATATTGCCGCGCAGTAGATCATGTGATTGAACAGTGTCCCCAGCTGATAGCTAATATTCAAGGAAACAATAGTGGCCCTACACAGAATATTAAGTTGATTTTCGTCGAGCAAAGGCCTGCTGCAGCCATTAATGTTGTCACGTGGAGTGGAGCTACGACGCACCTATAGAATACGGAGAAACAACTTGCAGAGGGGTGCGTTCGTAAGGATCCCGTGAAAGTCCCAGCACTTGATAGCGTGGGAGACCAAGAGCCCAGCATAAAGGCAAAGTGCCATATTGCTGACCCAAGTGCAGCAATAGTACCTGCGCAATAACCTCAGCAGGAGTCGCAGCCGCCAGATTCTTCGATGGATAAAGTAAGTACATTGTCCTCCTTTTTACAGAGCTGTATGAAACTCTTGCGGAATCAGAATGCTTTAAAGGAGTTGCAAAAAGTTCTTGCTTTCACAGAACCTCAGAGAAGAATTGATACGGAGAAAACTGTTAATCGTGTCCGAAGAACGGGTAGGGAAATGAGATTGAATGTTCAGATAGGGGAGTATGATATGACTGATGTCATTCTAGATCTAGGATCAGACGTAAATGTCTTAACCAAGCAAACTTGGGAGCAAATGGGAAAGCCTGCCCTTGCTTGGTCCCCTATACAATTGAGGTTATCCAATCAGCAAAGGATTGTGCCCCTAGGGAGATTCCTTAGTGTTCCAATAGATATTGATGGGGTCAGTACTCGGGCGGATTTTGAATTTATTGAGATCGTTGATGACGGCAATCCTTATCCAGCCCTGTTAGGAATTGAGTGGGAAATGGCCAATGCTACAGTCATTGACCTTAAGAAGAGACAGATTACCTTCAAAGGAAAAGGTTTGAAAGTTATAATACCCCTAGACCCGTCCTAAGGAGAAAGATATATAGAGCCACTCATAGATGAACAACAGGATTTTCTCGAACACATTTATAATATCACAGCGTAGGAAGAAGATTATATTGATCCCACTTCCAAAGGTATTATGAATTGGGAGTGCGACAGCTCCTGTATGACCGACTCATATGATGGTTTAGAGAGCTGGAAGAACCGACTGTATGAACTGCATGGCCATAGATGTGCCAGAATTACCAAGTCCCTCAGATGGCTTAGTTCACAGACAAGAACCTTACCCGTTTCTGAGAGCTCGACAGACCCAGAGGAGTCCAATGTGCCAACCCCCATACAAATGCTGGAGTTACAGAAATCGGAGAATCTAGATTCAGCGTCAGGAGTCACCGCTGCCAGTAGATGGACTTACCATAAGCAGTACCTTCCTAGCTGGGAAGATTGTCTGACATCCCTCTACCTAAGAATTATGGATCAGCTCCAGAGGGTGTGTAGCAAGTTCGATGGGTGGAGTAGGCTACAGAACCACTTGGAACAGCGTTGCGGAGCATGGACACCGGTACCTCGAACAGAAAACCCGTACATGGAGGGTGGGCCTCAGCACGCTGATGTGTCTCATGCTAAAGGAATAACCCATTCCTACCCTCATTGGCCGGCAAAAAATGATACGGGTACGAAGCTCACAGTTTGGTCGTGGAACTTGTCTATACCTGTCGAATGTAACTGTCCTGATGAAGGTCCGTATCATGACGTAGCTATGGTACTGGTTGCGTCGTAGCATAAAAGCTGGCCGTTGGAACACTGTCGATGTGGCAGCGTCGGTATCTTAATTGCCTTAATTACCTGTCCTATGAGTACCCTCCAAAATTTAGTGCCGTGGGAACAGGACCTCTGTCAGATTTGGCGCCTTCAATGCACATTTATGAACGATTTGATCGATGGGTTGTATAAGAAGACACCCGGGCATGGGAAAATCACATCCGTGGTTTCACAATTGAACTTATGTCTGTCGACCAAGAACTTCAGGACTTATTGAGAGAATTTGAACGCACAGGTCTGCAGAACATTTTCCACCCCCCACCTCCTCCTGCAGCACGAAAGGCGACTCTACCAGCACCAACTCCACCAATGCAAACGCGGTCTGCCAGGAAACAGTTTAAGCCTGAAGTTCGTTCTAAGTGGAAAGAAGATCGACGCAAATAGTCTAGGAAAACATCGAAGGATTCCGGAATGGATCTTCCTGGTTCAGTAGAAATCCCAAGCCACGAAGAGGATCATATTGCACCACGGTGGCCACCATATGTCCCGCCTCTTCGACCAGGAGTTAAACCACCTCAGCGGAGCAAGCAGCCGACACCATCATGCGGGATCTCAACAAATGGTTCACTATCCTCGCAGAAAAAGTTCTCCTACCCGAGGAGCAGCAGAGTGTCCCGGGACGAGACACTAATGAGTCTTAGGGGCCTGTTGGGGTGCGTACCTTAAGGGTCTTTAGTTGTAACTCCGTAGGTTTTGTGGAAGTTTTGTAAGCGGAGCTATGACTCAAAATAGTCTTAGGGTTGTCAGGGTTAAGTCAAAACCCCTTTTTGTACTCAACCCATGGTTTAAGTCCAGGGTTTAGGGTTCGGGGTGCCCATGGTTTGAATCCATGTTTTTGTAAATAGTGCGCTGTATAAATAGGCACTTTTGTAAAGAAGAAAGGTTAGGTTTTTGATGTAAGAAGAATCAAGGCAAAGTGAAGGCTATTTTGTAAGAAGAAGGTTAAGTCCTAGCTGTGTGCGTGGATGACCTCTGTAGCTATGTGCGCAGAGGGTTTTGTAAGAGATTAGAAGATCTGCAGCTGTGTGCGCAGCTCCTAAGGACTAGAAGAGATCTGCAGCTGAGTGCGCAGATCAGAACTGTGATTTTGTAGCAAGATTGAATAAAACACAGTTCTGTGGACGTAACCCCTACACTGGGGGTGAATCACATTATATCTGGTGTTGTGGTTCTTGTGTTGTTTCTATTTCTGTTTATCTTTTATGCATTAATAATAGATATATCTGATAAATAAGATCACTGCTAATAAATAGCTTCGCTGTGAATTCCCAGTAAAGGGTTAAGCAAGGAACTGTGTGTTTATCTATATGCAAAGCTATATATAATTGTTGAAGTTCTGTGTAATTGGTTATAGACTAGTAAATACTAAAGGTACAGTAACATCCCTCTTCTGCTTGTAGAAACCTGATTCTGTGGCACCCCATAGTTGTTTCGGGTGAGACTGCAACCTGCGCGCAGGTTGTTGCCGAAAGGGCCAACACTATGGGTCTTTTGTTGGTGCGACGCAAAAGGTTTAAACCCGGGTCTGCCCTAGTGCCCAACACTTTCCTTACATAACTCATACATTGGGTGTATTGTGAGCATCCAAGAATGATAATTTCACTCTTAGGTTTCAATTTGGTTTCAGTTTTGTCTCAAAGTCCAGGGTGCATAATGAATCCAACTCACTCCAATATTTTGAGTTATCATAGCTTTGTCCCAAGTGTGAGAGATACCCATATCCCATATGAGTGTTCAAGGATGGAATTTGATTGGTAAATTGTCCATCATGAGGCAATTTAACCAGCTATGATTAAAACTCGTCAATACTTTCGAGGTAATTATGAAAGAAAAGTACCCATTGTCTCAGCAATGGAGGAAAATGAAATTACTTGGATAGTGGTTCCTCCCTCCAAGGTCTTACTATCTGCACAAGTGGCCTGCTTGTGGTGCCCGACTTATTTGGGCCAGTGGATTAACTCTTTTCATCAGTTTTCAGGAAGTAGAGAATAAACTATTCGTATATCTTAAAGTATGTTGTGAGGTACTCAAGGAAAGACAGCATACACACAGATATATTAAAAAATTAATTTGATTTATCTACATATTTTCTTGATAGAATACTGTGTGAAACAGGTCGCTACAAGGATAAAAATTGTCTCAATCTGACAAGCAATGGATGGAAGTCCTAACCCTGGTTTCTCTGTCCTTCCTTTGGAAAAGTTATTGGATAATTATTAATTGATCATTTAGATAATAGTGATTTTTGTTTTTGTTTGGAAAACCCCTTTTGACTGTAAAGTTTCTAGAGCTTACAATATTAACTTTACAACCATAAGGTGTTTGTGGACAAAGCCACAATTGAGCGGTATCTATCACACCATTAACAACACCTTTTCATTTATTATGGAACAAGCCTTAACACGGCACATGCCTCAGGAAGATTCATTCAACTGCATTATCACCGGTTTTGGATCCTAGATAACCATCATGGTAAGTGCTCCAACTTGCCAGAAGATCACAACTGTAACAAACATGGTTTGGAATATGTTGTCATATGGACTGGTTCTTACATTTATCATTTATGTTGGCATAACACCATTATAAAGTATGATAAAATGATAATATAGCTTATGGTTTGTATGACAAAATTGAAGGGGAGACTTCCTTTAATTAGTGCATAATCATGCAAGAGTAAGGAACCATGTCGAGTCAATGTCAAAAAAGGAACGGTCTAGCTAGCCTTAGAGGCTAGACTAATTGGCCTATGTTTACCAGGTCCTAATAAACATGCATCTATTGTAAGTATGGAGCCATCAATGAATGAATAAAGGATAACAACATATTCCTTCCAAATAGGAAGGACAAATACCACACTTTCACTCTAGGAATCATGGATTACTGAGACAAGTGGAGATGAAACTTGCTCTAGCAGCAAGGTAGAAATTCTACTTAATATAAAACCTTTACCAAGTGTAGATGGGGAAATGTGTTTTCTTTTATAGAAATTTGAAGTAAGTGAAAGTCTGTTTTCTCTGAAGGCATACCGATACTGGGCTAGTGGGTCTTTAGTATTTACTATTTACTGTTCATGAGTTCCTAAGATTCCTAACAAAGAGAACCTATCGGTAACCTAGAACTAAGAAAAGTGGTTGTATGTAGTCTGAGAAATTCTCCAGCTCACCCTATAGACTTTCTTTCATTCTGTAGGCCAATTGTTGCACAAATTCTGAGTAACTCCTCAAACACAGATGACTCTATTTTTTGGAGTTACTCTACGACCATGGATGATCTATGATTAAATGAAGCCTACTCGATGGATAGAAATTCCTTCCATGAATATGATAAATAAGGGATTTAACGGGCTGGTTAGATTGTCAAGCCACACTAAATCATGGGCCTCATATAGGCATGAGGAACATGTCTGAACCTAGAGTCCTACCATCTTAAAATGAAAGTAAAAACCACAGTGAATGTTTAATAATTGAACAAATGATCATAATCGTGAATTTGAGTCTGTTGAGCTAAGTTGTGTGGAAACTGATCCCAATCTAGAATCTGGATACAGATTTGCTGGAATTTTCAAAATGTCAGGATCCAGGTTTGGAGAAACAACACACACATGTCATCAGAAAAAACCATGAGCCAGAAGTACAGAAAATTTACAGGACCAAATTGCTCTCATAATATCAGTATGAAAATCTATGTTATATGTTTTAGAGTGGGGATACTAGCTATTTTATAGTCAAAAGTTGGGGTTTAAGGGTCTCGATATGAATTCTGCATCCTCCATAGGAGGATGCAGCAACATAGAATTGGAGTATGGCATTTGTCTAAGTACTCTACAGTGTTGACTAAGAATTGGGAAGCCAATACCTATAGACATAATGCTAGGTTCTGTACTTGCAATGCTCTTGTCTGTATGTGCTCAGCTCAGCTCAATAATCCCACACCAATTTTTATAGTGCATGGAGAAGAGTACAATTGCAATAAGCTCAACATTTGACAAGGGTGCCAAAATAGTTTTTGTTTGGTGCATCTTGATCACAAAACTATTTTTGAGTGTCAGAATATGTAGTAGTTGATGGATAGTACCAATGTTTACATGTTAAAAATATATTTTATATAATTTCAAGAGCTGTATCTCCTTGTAATACCGTGTAGTGGTTAAAATTACTAAAAATCTATCTAGAACAAGTATATTTTCTCTTGATGCCTAAAATCAGTCAAATCCAATCCGAACATTTGATTGTTAAGAGTTTAAGATTTCCATTTCATGGGTGCAGTTACCATAAGCCCCATATGACAATTGCCTCAATATTTAGTGACAAAAAAACATAATTGTTTTGCATATGCACATACAATAGATGGTGCAATGCCACTAGCATACTCTGACTGATGCGAAAATGTACGGATTCAACTGCATTATGGTGCAAGTTGTTTTTCTTGTCTGAGCTTAATCTTAAATGCACCTATTTTTAACACATTATTTGATTGATAAGAGACTAACATAATAGTTTGCTTGAGTTATATTCATAGTTGTCTTGAATATTGTGATCTATAAAGGAGGTCTATATAATAGTTTTCTAGACTCATATTCATAGGTTTATGAAAATTGAGTTGCTCTGGAAAGTTGGAACAAGGGGTGACCATTGTTCTTGGCATTATTCACTGAAAACCATTGTTTACTTATTCTTATAGCATAGGTTTCTATGATATATTTTCTAAGTTTTGGTTGTGATTTTTTGGTTCTTTTAGGCAGATTTGAATCAAGCAATTGCGATGGTTTCATATTATGCTTCATCATCAGAACCTGCTCAGGTACGGGGCAAAAGTGTTTACTTGCAATACTCAAACAGGCAAGAAATTGTAAACAATAAAAACATTGGAGATGTTTCCAGCAATGTATTATTGGTGACAATTGAGGGTGTCGATTCTGGGGATGTCAGCATTGATGTTTTGCATTTGGTAAGTTTCGAGAACACTTAAGAGGCAGCAACAAAGGTGATATTATATTAAACTAATCCTAACTTTATTTAGATTTAGGTTGCAGGCTATGCTTATATGTTTTTCTATAAAACAAGGCAGAGGGTATGTAACCATTTTTTATGTGTCTTGTCTTGTGTATTTAAGTTACAAACAAGGGTTATACTTGATGTTATGGATTTTGTTTGACATAACTCTACATGGGCATGTTTTCGATAGCAACCCACTGCACCGGGAGAAAACGCACGTGTGTTTTTCTTAACCCTGTCTCTTGACCATACTGCTCCTAACCCTATAGCCTAATAAAGTTCAGATTGTTCTTTATTCATCTCACTCTTCTTTTCTGTATCCTTAAAACCTAGTTTAAACATTAAATTCCACACAACCTGAGGATGGCCACTTTGAAGTTGATAAATTATTTTCTTTGGGTATGCCTTCCTGTAAATGGGATAGTATTTTGGTTTCCTAATTACTAATATTAATTTCTTTAACTATTCTAAATTGGTGAGGAATGCCTATTTTTTGAAGATTTGTTGCAGATTTCTAAGATGGAATTTCATAGTGTATATTTAATAGTATTTTCTCTTTAAATTGTCTTATGCTTGGATGAAATCCCCTGCTATTATTATTATTATTGGTAAATAAAAACTCTCTCTATATTTAAAAAAAAACAATGCTATCAAAAGCTCTTATAAGCATCTGCAAAAGACTCTGGCTAATCAAAGATCAGAGATCTACAAGTGTATCTGGCTCAACATGACTATGGGAGCTGTGAAACTACCCTAGATTTTCATCTATTGGGGTTTTACCTTGAATCTATTAAGAATCAACCCAAAATTTTAAGAGATTATACCCTTGATTTATTACCAGTATTTTTTTACGAGAGGCTTTGAAGGAAACAAATTCTAGAAAATATTTAGTATTAACTTTGATTATGAGCTTCGCTTACCTTATATCTCTTAATAGTTGTCTTACATATTTTGATATTGAGGAAGGGATGATTTTGACGCTGATCTATTAGAATATTTTGTTGAGAGCGGGAACCATAGGATTGTTGCAGGTTGGTTTCAATCTGCAAGAGAATTTGTTGAACTAACTTTGGGCCTTGAGATATCTCTACTTCTAATTTTAGTTTCTTGTTGGGATATTCGGCTAAGAGGGTGAACCATAGGATTGATGCATGTTGGTTTCAAGCTACAAGGGAATATGTTGAACTCACTTTGGGCCTTGAAATTTCTCCACTTCTGAGGTTGGCTTCTTGTAGACTTTTTTTTCCTTCTGATCTGTCCCATTTTTAGAAGAGGGAATTAGGCTTTGGGGGTGTACCTCTATGAGAGAAGCTTTCTCTTTATTCCCTTGGGTATGAACTAATTATGATTCTTGCAAGGCCTAAAATAGGTTCAGATCCTCTGCTTTAGCTTTAACAAGTTGCTTTGGATTTACTGCCTTTCGGCCACTTCCAGCCTTCCTTTTGATTGTTTGCCAGTCTGAATATGTTTCAAGCTTTGATGAGGGAGGGGATATTATTATTATATGTAACATACTAGTAGATGTTATGTTTCCTTCATTTTTATGTCTTACTGATATTTTTATTTTGTATATTGCATCACAGCAATAGGATTTGGATTCATTTTGCTTTTTTTGTACATGATGGTGGCATCCACAATAAATATCATGAAAGTTTGTTTACTTATAAATTTTAAAGCTTGATAACTGTAAACTAGTTTTTGGTACAGGTATTTTCAACATTTGGGTCCGTTCATAAGATTGCTACTTTTGAGAAGACTGTAGGTTTTCAGGTTTGGAACTAAAACAATGCAGTGTGGCTGTAAAAATTGTGATGTTTATGTGTCAATCATTAATATGCTGCAGATACAACAATAATGTTTATTTCTAGAAAATTATTATATAAAATAATTTTGTGGTCAGGTTCTGGTGCAGTTTAGTGATGCAGACACTGCTGCTTCTGCAAGAAGTTCCCTGGATGGATGAAGCATACTAAGGTGATTACATATTTCTTCTATGCATATCAAGTGAAATGTGTATTTGAAACTGTAGCAGTAAATTTAGAATTTGAGGATGCTTCCATGGAGATGAAAGCATTCTTGACATTGATTTTCGACTGACATTTTCTATGTTCTATGCTTGTAATTTAGATATTTTCTTCCAGAACATGTAGCTCATGCCACCTGCAGATATCATTTTCCACACACACTGACTTAAATGTCAAATTTCAAAGTCATCAAAGCAGGTAAGATGAATTCTATTTATATGGACGTATATTTAAAGTTTGAGTTAAATATATGGAATTAACTTTATATATGGAACAATCAATAGGAAAGGAAAATGATCCCTTGACCACATTTGAGTAAGCTATATGTCTACTTACTCTTATTTTTATTTTTACTGAAGGAAAATGTACTTACTGTTATTTTATTTTTACATTCAATTGTAGGTTTAAGGAATTCATCAAGGAGCATCTTGTCAACAACTGCTCCTTTGAAACAGCTTCATGATCCAATTCTTCTCCTTTCAAATGAATTAATATCATATTGAATTTCCATGGCTGATATGGCATACCAATACCCTCTTTGTACTCCTGTATGCAGGACCCAAGTTGTATTGAAATTCAAACGCAAGCCTTCATTGGATAGAAGGCCTGCCACTGCATTTACTTTTTTATAAACATGGATAAATGACACATTTCAAAAGGAATATTTCACCTATTTTAACTAAGCTAAGGCTGGGAGGAAAAACAGGTAGGTTTTTATCCATCTTGAACCTAGCTGTCATCCAATTAATATAACATTTTACATTGAATTTGAGCTGTCCAAAAAAGCCATATCTTGCAATTTTTTCAGTTTATTCCTAGCCTACTAAAATGATAGTGCTATCTCCTAATTTCTTTTTTCTCATTTTTAGGTATTCCGGTTTTGCCATTCCAAATGACATAAGAATTTCAAAATGAAATGTAACCCTCGAAAGGTGAAGTGGACTAAAGCATACAGGAAGCTACATGGAAATGAACTTACTAAGGTATCTTTTGTGTGCTCATGAGATATGTTAACATGTTTTCCCATGTTGTGCCACAATTTGCATCCAAACTTGTAATACAGATGATTACTTATTTGGGTCTATCTCTTTGCACTTAGACAGTTTCCAGAACAAACTTCGAGATTAATCAATTTTTGCAACAATAGTAATTTTTTTTAACAATTTTGAAGAATGCAAGGAAAACCATTTCATTTTTTGTGCCATACCAAATGCTTAAGGCCATGTTTGGATATGGATGGAGTTAATTTGATGACATTATTAGACATGCAAAATTTTGAGTTAATATTGTTGCTTTAAAAAAAACAGGACACAACGCTTGAGTTTGAGAGAAGAAGAAACAGGCCTGAGAGATATGATAGAAATCTTCAAAATACTTTGAAAGCCATCAAGAAGATTGAGGAAGTTCATGTTAGCAGGGAGGCTAAATTATGGGAGAACAGGTTTGTCTCATTCTCTTCAACTTTCCTTGTAAAAGAGTCTAGGGATAATAATTGAAAAATAGCTCATTGGTTATCTTCTAGATAACCATATTTTATGTTAACTTCTATTCTCCCATTAAATGAAGGACTCAATTTCATGATGACATTACAAGGATAGTGTATGTCTTGTCGTCGATGAAGTTGGATCTAAAGAGAATTGGGGCCAAATGCCTAGAAGAAGCCAAAGGATTATGGAAGAACATATTTTAAGTCCTCAGTTTCACTCTAAATCATGGCCATCGATTTTTTTTTCATTTTTCCCCATATGTGTATTAATTCTTGCACATGATCTAGGAACTAAGATTCAATCTCATCAAAGAATTATTAACAATTACTCATGAATTGGAAATTTTCAGGAACCAAATAG
>LPNX010970498.1:66043-89057 GCA_001517045.1 Pseudotsuga menziesii
CTGTTTATGCATGTCTTTGATGGACTCTCATGAAGCCCAACACTGATCTGATGTGTGCCCAGTCTTTCCGCAACGCTTGCACTGCAAGTCTGATCTTTTGCTTCTGCCCCCTCTGCTTCTGAAATTTCTTCTTCTTCTTCCTCTCTCTTTGCCGCAATCTCCCTTGAAAGGGTCTTTGGATTGGTCTTTTCCAGCTAGGGCAGCACTAATACTAGATGCCAAAGAGTGCATCTTTACACCCGTTAGTGTAATTTACAAGAATAAATTTGTTATGACAAAGAGAAATAGTAAAAATAATAACCTTGCAGGTCTATAGTCTCTGCCAAGGTGATTTACAATCTCAACTTCAGGTTTTAAAGTGATACAATGACAAGATCACAACTTCAATTTGCAGCAATTCAAGGAGAAGAAATTCAGTACCAATTTGTAGCCTTCAAGGTCTTTATGCAATTGGTAATGGTGTAAAACACAAGGATGGATCACAAGAGATGGCACTCTTTACACACAACACTTCCACTGGTGCACTAATCCGCATACATTATTTTCAACGCAGCATACATATATCAGTCACACTATATCAGTCCGCATATATATATCAGGTCACAATATATCCCATGAGAGAGGTGTACGCAGACTCAGCTTCAAGCTCATGTTCAGTTTTCTAACCCTAACTTCATTGCATGTGCCTCATCAACTTCTACAATGGCAATAATATTGTAAAACTGTCATAATAATTACAAAAAAGTAATTATAGGAACACCATCGTTTATACTCCACTCAGTCAGAGAGGGGAAGCTCCAATACACAGCATGCGCCAGAGGTTGCAGTCACTCCATGCAAGAAATTAGGTCAAAAATAGGGTTTTTGCATTTTCACCAAGTAATATAACAATTTACCTCTGTGCATTCAGTCTTCAAACACCATCGAAACAGCAGTCTTCATAGCAGCTCCACAGGTTCTCTTCATTCACGCAGGCTCCAACGTAGCCTTCAGGTAGAAGGCACCCTTTACTTCACCACGCAGTCTTTAAAATACCACGCAGCCTTCAGCATACATTATATCAGGTAACTCTGCAATGGCACGCTAATGCAGAGAGAGCGCGCGCGCAAGAACAGCAGCAGAGACACGGTTTTGAGGAGACTGCAGTCTCAAACTAGATCACAGCAGCTTCAAGAGAGCTCCACGCTCAATTAGAAGATCCCACTCTCGCAGATAGAGTCCACTTAGCTAGCAATTCGATGGCACACCCTACGCCCTGGTGAGAGAGGCGCGAACTCTCATCCCTTACGCCCACAGCTCACGAGGTTCCATCTCAACACAGATATAACTACCCACACAATTCTCCACGCAGAACTGAGGTAACAACGGAGGTCGCATACCACAAGAGTCAATCCGGTAGAGAATAGAGACCAAGGATTCGAGCAACGGACAGTCTTTAACCTTCAACACAGCAGCAACACAACGCGGGCTCTTCACGACCCCTCCAACGCTGGTCTTCAGCACACATTATGTTGTGAACAGTTCTCTTCAATCTGCGCAGTCGCAGGCAGCAACCGGAGCTCATGTCCACTTGCCAACAGGGTGGAATATAGCAGCAGCTATCAACGCAGATATATACACTATAATCTCAACGTAGATAAATATCAACTCATTATCTCCATTCCCAAAACGCATTCTCCAACGCAATAGATATAANATCAACGCAGATATATACACTATAATCTCAATGTAGATAAATATCAACTCATTATCTCCATTCCCAAAACGCATTCTCCAACGCAATAGATATAATCATTCTGAGTATCCTTCAACACAGATAAGGACTGCTTGCAGTCATTGCCATAAACAGAACGAGGAATGGACGCAGCACAAAGAAATCACAGCATACAAACACAGCAAAGAAATCCACGTCTCAACTCAGATCGCAGCAAATATCATTCAGCAATCTTCTCAGCTTCCACGCAGACAGTCTTCAGGCCCACAGCACACACTAGAGCGCACAGCAGAGCCTCCAGAATGACCACCAAATTGGAGTCGAAACCATTGTTAACATTCAGTCTTGGGAAGAAAATTCATGGTAAAGAACATACTCAACAGAAATGTTAATAATGGAGGTTTTTGTGGTCGAATATGCCCCCTGAATTGAACAGAGATGTTATTCAGAGAATTGAGGAGAGGGAGAGCAGTTGGCCTTCCAAGAAAAGTGAGGATTTATATTAGAAATTGTCTCTTCAACAGATCGCAGGTAGTAGGTCGCAGCCCATCAAAAGAGAGCCCACAAAAATTAGGTCAAAAAAAATAGGGTTTATGCGTTCAGTGAAAGACTCTCAACAAAATCGCAGCACAAGAAAAACTCAGCGTGAAGGAATTGTAACGCAGGCAGGAGGAGTAACGCATGCATGCGATTCCACTGGCAGCCTCACTAGCAATGGACTGGCAAGCAGAATGCCAGGAACGGGCAGAAATGCAGCAGGAGTTATGGCAGACAACCCTGCTCTGATACCACTTGTTGGTATAACTCCCGATTCGATTATCTATTCCAATGCAAAAGCCTATACTTATACAAATCTTCTGGCGGTTGGGTTTCACCTTCCGCTCAGCTGGTTTAGCTTCTAAAAAAAAACTACTTTTTTTGTTTGTATTTTTGACATATCTCCCTGTGTTTTTACTCAAATTTCGATCGGGAGAGCTCGTTGGATGCGGAGTACCCACTTGGCATACTTTTGACAGACCCCACTACCCCAAAAACAATAAATACCTGAAAAAATGAAATGATGACCCATTTCGTTTTTTCAGATATTTATTGTTTTTGGGGTAGCGGGGTCCATCAAAAGTATGCTGAGTGGGTACTCGTTGGATTTGGAATTTAATTCCGCATCCAACGAGCTCTCCCGATTGAAATTTGAGTAAAAACACAGGGAGACATGTCAAAAATACAAACAAAAAAGTAGTTTTTTTCTTTTCTTCCTCCAAAATTAATAAATATTATTTATGATTTTAACTATTATTTTATTAGTTCATTTTAGGAGGCCCATTTTGAGTTGAAATTTCCTCTAATGTGAATTGCATCCCACTCTCTACCAACTTCTTGATGACAATAAACATTAAAATGAAAGGCAAATGTAAATTTTCTGAACAAAGTATATGTTCTTAATTGATGCAATAAATTGAAAACGCAATTAGAATATGAACAATATAATAAACATCCACTAGCTAATAATTACCTTTCACCTTCCTCAATCTACTTTCCCCTTAAGGTGCTCCCCTTCAAATTTGTTATTGGAGTCTGGATCACAAATGCGATGTAGAATGAGCTTTGACGCTAAATTAGGAAGACATTCACTAACATACAACATGTTTTCGTATACCGTATACACTTCCATCATAGAACCCTCAGCATGTTCTCATTGCCTCACCAAACCCTTCATAAATTTCAAGTGCGTCTCAACCATCCACATGGACCTTGATTGCACAGGTCCACACAACTCAATCTCCTCAACTTGGTGTATGAGGTAGTGTTCCTGTGCATTGTAAAATGTTGAAGTTAGATGCTTCTGCATTTCACACATGAGACGAGGAATTTCTCTCCTCCAATACTTTATATCTTATTTATGGATTTATTTAGATTTCAACCATCTACAAGCAACACAAACCAATAACGATATTTAACAAAAACAAACATTAAATTACATATCATGAAATAGTGCACAAAAAACAATTATAAATTATATGAAGAATTAAAGAAACACTAAGCACAAGAAACTAATCGCTAGTTACCTCATGTATTTACCAAGATTATATATAACTTGTTTGACATTATTGTCGAAGTTGTCCGAGGGAGAGAGAGGTAGAACATACTGTATCAATATATAAACCACATCATTGTTTAAACAAATAGTATACAAACAAGAAAAAAAATGCAATAAAATGAAAAAAAATAAAATTATATGGACATAACAACAATAATTACCTTGATGAAGACGTGCCAATCATGCATTTTGACCCTCGTAAAATCACCTTTTTTGTTATGATATTCTTCAAGTTCGCAAAAAATCCAGTGGGAAATTTAATTTTCCGCATTACTTCTTTGACAACATTGCTTTGCTTCTCCGTAAACATCCATGGAATTGAGTTTATATTAATTTGGTCTCCATTGCTATGAAATTGGATGACGTATTTCATTACATGGTTGCCTTCTTGAATGTCTTTGCAAGCTTTCACAATTTTATCTTTCTCCCTCCTTAGCTCCAGTAGTCGCCATAATTTTTCAGTCGCATTCTTTCTAGTATGCATTGTATCAAACAAATGAGCAATTTGTAGGTGCTCATATTAGGGAAACTTGTTGAATTGTATAGGATAACTTTTCGTTCCTCGTGGAATCCCAGTAATGCCTTCATGATCACGATAGACATCATGAATATTAGTTTATAAATAAATTACATCATAAATCAAATATGGCCACTATGTTAAACAACTCACAATAAAAATTAAAATACATAACAATTCATATACGGTGATCCATACGTACCAGCTTGATAATTTCTATTGTATTGCATATTCCAGAGGTGAGGTTTCATTCTCCTTGGTTTTAATGCAGTCTCCTGCTTCCCATTGAAAATATTTTTTTCGGTTGTTCTATACCTGTTATTCTTGGAGAGGAAATTCCTATACTCATCAAACACCTCCTTTCTTAAGATTTTTGAGCGACGAGATTTTATCTTGGGACCACAAACTGGACATGCAAATTTACCCTTTGTTCTGAATACCTGCAATATATAGATGTGGAATTTCTATGTCAATTATAATTATATATTAACTATATTAACTACTTCATATAATTAAATGCAACTAAAGTGGAACTTAAAAATACAAACCACAAAATTGGGTTAACCCAGGGGCATCATGTATTATCCATACAACCATTGCATGGAATTGAAATTTCCTTTGCCGTATTGGTCTAGATACATCATACATAGTGATGCCATTCCATAACTTCAGTAGCTCATCTATAATAGGTTCGATATATACATTCATATCTTTGACTTGGAACATACCTGATTGATTTGAAGTACATATAAAATATATAATTATGAGAACCATTAAGATATATAAACCGTGCACAAGAGTAAAATAAAAAATATACAAATGAAATTAGGAAACATAATACGACAAATGATATGCCACAACTACATTAGAAATAAAATAGTTGTAGACACAAAATACCTGGAATAATCGTCGACAACATTATGTGCTCCCTCTTTATTAACAAACATGGAGGAATATTATTGTTGATAACAAAAATAGGCCACACCATGTAAATGGATTTCATCTGTGAAAATGGATTAACACCATCTTTTGCCAAAGAAATCCTAAGATTACGTGGTTCTTCTTTAATGTGAGGCCACTTTTCCTCCTTATCTCTAAAAGAAGAACCATCTGTAGGCATCTGAATAACATCATCTTGACTTCTGTTCCTGGCATGGTAATTCATAAATTGCGCTATGTTATTGCACATGAACATTCGTTGCAAACATGGAATGATGGGAATATAATGAAGAACCTTGTGAGGCACCTTTTTTGTTACTTGATTTGTTCGATATTTACTTATATGAAATTCCGGACATTCTGTTGCAAATTCATGTTGATTATAATATATAACATGGTCATCAGGGCATGCATGAATTGCTTCATAATGCATTCCAATCTCTTTCATGATGGAAGATAAATATCGATATGTGCGAGGAAAAATATTTGATGGTGATAACAAAATTTGAACTATCAAGCTACATCCAAAAAAAAATTATAGTTAATGTAATAAATAAATAATATTAATGAAACACACTTCATCCATATGGAGATCGATAATGAATTAACAATACAATTATTAGAGGAATACAAATAAAATTTATCACGATCGTATATATGTGATGGATTATTTTACATACCTTAGCATCCATGTGATTGATATGTTTGAAATACCATTCATAACCTTCAAGTTCATTATCAACAATATAGCAGAGAGAAGATTTGTTTTGGAGCCTTCATAAAGGGGTTCATATGCCTTATCGAGAAGAGGTATATCATTTTCATTATCAAAGTCATCAATATTTTAATTTTCATCGTCATTGTCATCATCCATTATAACATTTAATGAATCATGGATAAATGTATTTGTACCATCATCTTCAACTACGTTATCAGTATGATCATCTTATTCAATATGATCATTCACTTGTTCTCCATTAAACATAGATGCTCCATGATCCTCCAGAACTTGTTCTGAAAGCGCTTCCTCTGGACGATATGTCGTAGGGTGTCTTTCCTTTATAAATACATGAAAACATCAATAAATATAATCTAATTTAGGAAATATTAAAATAATACATACATTTACCAAAGCAAAGAATATAAAAAAATTTATAAAGATAAACCTACAAATGGACGATATTGATTCCCCCCCTCAACATGTCCATGTTCCCTACAATGTTTTGTGGTTGTTGAGATCAATATTCTTCTCCTCTTAAATCCCATGCATTGAGTACATATACAATAACATTTTCCATCGGCCTTTCCTTTCATTGCATCCCATAGTCTAGCAAGCAATTGTCGATTGTGTTCGTTTGGATCAGGATTATTTCTATTTGACATTTTGTCACAAACTTCGTGAATGAATACTATCGACAACATTAGAAAATCAAGTTCCACACATCACAATTTTCTCAAATGGAGGTTTATCGAAGAATAAAAAAATTCCCGCAAACTGTCTCTCGAAGAAAAAAAATTCCTGCAACCGCCCGTTGAAGAATTAAACAATTCCTCAAACCATCCGTCGAGGAATAAATAATTTCTGTAAACCATCTGTTGCTTGTATATAAAACATGTCAAAATGTTTTAAAATGTTTATATTTATAATTCACTAGTCGTAGAATATCCGACGATATGAACCTAGTTACCGTTGGAAATATGGATTTAAACTATTTGAAATATGTATTTATATTATTTCAAAAAATAGCCCAAGCACGTCGAAAATCCAATGAATCATCCTCCAAATGTCATCGCAAATTTGACAGATTATTGTCGGATATCCGATGACTCATCCCCCAAGTGTCATCGCAAATTTGACACATATTCGTCTCAAATTTGACACACAATTGGCAGATAACCGACGACTCGGCCCCCAAGTGTCGTCTCAAATTCGACACATGTCTATCGCATATCTGATGACGTAGTGTTGCAAAGTGTCGTCAAAAAACTACGCTAAGGATGTTGAAAAATCAACGATGATTAAACAAATCAGAACATACAGTACTTTTCATCATTGAAAACCGACAAAAACATACTTTACGTCGAATGTCATCGGATTCTATCGTCAGATTTTGGGTTCAAATCTTGTTGTGTCAGGATTTCCAGAGATCCAAGCAAAGCATGAGGTCATTTTCAAAGGATGTGAAAAAGGAAAGAATGTAAAGAAGACATTTCCGAGCAGTGAGAGAAAGGCTACAGGAATATTATAGATAGTGCACTCAGATGTATGTGGACCCATGTCTTCCAACTCATTAAGAGGGTATGTGTACTATGTTTCCTTTATATATGACTTCTCACGTAAGACTTTTATATATTTATTGAAAGAGAAAATTTAATTTTTCAGTAAGTTCAAGGAATATAAATCCTTGGTCGAGAACTAGACAGATAGGAAGATTAAGATTCTATAGTCAAATAATGGCGGCGAGTCCACTTCAGAAGAATTCAAGGAACTCTACAGAGAATATGGGATTAAGAGGGAGTTGGGAACTCCATACAATCCTCAGAAAAATGGGGTTGCGAAATGAAAGAATTGAACCATAATGAGAGCAGCGAAAGCAATGTTACTTGATCAGGAACTTCCTATACACCTTTGGGTGGAGGCAGCAAGAATAGTTGTGTATGTACAGAACCGTACTCCTCATCGAGTACTTGACAATAAGACTCCTGAAGAGGCTTTCTCAGGAGTGAAACCTGAAGTCATCCAGCTAAGAATATTTGATTTCTTAGTGTACATACATGTCCCAAAGGAGAGAAAGGACCAAGCTCGATCCTTCTGAGAAGAAGGGTGTATTCATAGGATACAATGATACATCAAATGCCTACCGAATATACTTCCCAATATTTGAGAAGATAGACATCAGTAGAGATGTAACCTTTGATGAAGACTCAGAATACTTCAAATCTAGGAGGAATCATATCCAAGAAGTTGAGGAACCTGAAGAGACGAGAGCCCAAGACATGGAAATTGGAGAAGCAATTCTAGAAGACCCTAAAGATCATGACATGACATAACCACAAGAGCTAGTAGACACATTCCTTAAGAAGGACTCCCACAAGAGGAAACCAGCATGAGCATAGGAGCTCTTACGAGAAGCTGAAAGGTATGGAACTACAGAAGGAATACATTGAGAGAGAAAGATTCCAAATCCCTACAATATCTATGTGGCCCTATTGAGTGACATCATTGATAAAGAACCCTCCACCTATGAAGAGGCTACAGAAAAGAAAGAATGGAAGGATGCGATGATTGAGGAATATCAGTTGATCATGAAGAATGATGTCTGGGAGGTTGTTCTGAGGCTGGAGAATATATTTTCTATGACTTCAAAGTGGATCTACAAGATCAATCATGCAGCAAATGGAAGCATGGAGAAACACAAGGAAATATTTGTAGCACAAGGCTTCTCATAGAAAGAAGGCATAGACTACAAATATACATTTGCACCCATGGCAAGGTACACTTCCATAAGGACCATACTTACTCTAGCAGCAATTATGAAATGGAAAGTACACCAGATGGATGTCAAGACAGCCTTCTTGAATGGTGTAGTCGAAGAGGAAGTGTACGTGGAACAACCACTGGTATTTGAGACACGTGATAGGAAGACCCATGTGTGAAAATTAAAGAAGTCCTTGTATGGCTTGAAACAAGCACTGAGGACATGGCACAGTGGGATGGATATCTTCTAGATGAGCTTGGGCTTTAGCAAGAGTAAAGTAGATTCCAACCTTTACCTCAAGGTGGAAGATGGAAGACTAGCGATACTCCTACTATATCTCAATGAATTGTTTCTAATAGGTGATGAGGAACTCATTACAGATACAAGAAGGAGACTTGCTACAGAGTTCAAGATGAAATACCTAGGTATGATGCACTACTTATTAGGCATGGGGGTGTGGAAGAGTGAAAATGGAATCTTCCTTGGGAAAGGGAAGTATGTAGTGGATATTCTGAAGACATTTGGAATTTTGGACTACAAGGCTATAGCCATACCTATGGCATCTAACTTGAAGCTTCTAAATGATACTTCATCCAAGAAGGTCGATGCCACGATGTATTTTCAGATGATTGGCTCATTGATGTATCTGAAGAATACAATACCAAGCATATGCTTTGTGGTGAACACCCGGAGCCAGTTCCTAATGGATCCGAGATAGGCTAACCTGATAGCGGTAAAGCATGTTTTGAGGTACTTAAAATGTATAGTTGATTATGGGCTCAAATATGATGCGAATCAGAAGATAAACCTACACAATTATGTTGATTCAAACTGGGTAGGTAGCTCCACTGACAGGAAGAGAACCTTATGTTGTTGCTTCAGTTTGGGATCTGGCATGATCTCCTGGTTCAGTAGGAAGCAATCATGTGTGGTGCTGAGTATAGTCAAGGCAGAGTATTTTGTCGCTTGCTTGGCTAGTTGCGAGGAAGTGTGGATGAGAAATCTATTGTCTGACTTGTTTTATCTACAAATGGATGTGACTTTCATCTTCTACGATAATCAGAGTTGCATGAAGCTGATGAAAAACCCAGTGTTCCATGACAAGTCGAAGCACATTGAGATCAAGTTCCACTATATCAGGGATATGGTGCACACAGGAGCAATGAAGATCTAGTACGTGGCAACAGAGGAGTAGATAGTCGATGGGTTGACAAAGCCTGTTGCGAGAGTGAAGTTCAAGTACTTCAAAGAAAGACCTGGTGTGATCCAGATTGAGATCCCTCGAAAGAGGGAGTGATGTGTTCTATCAAAGCTAGAAAGATAGGTTGTCTGAGTGTAACATCCTGGCGAAGTTCATACGTTGCTCAGACGTAATCAGTCCTGTAGGTTATCCTTTGATGTAACATCCTAGAGAATCTCGCAAATTATCCTAGGATGTAATCAGTCTTGATACAAAGCATATTATCTCACATGGAAAATGAGACGAGTTATCTGAATGTAAATACTGAGCCCTGACGTGGTACGCAGGTTATTTGGATTTAATATGTCTCATGGGTTGTCTGAGAGTAAACACAGAGCCCTAGCATGGTACGTAGGTTACTCAAATGTAATATGTCCCAAAGGTTATCTGAACGAAAAATATCCTGGACACAGGTTGTTAAGATGTAATTCCTTGAGGTTGACCAGAAGAACGTAAAACAGTCCTGGTGTAGCAGGTTGTTGGGTCATAATTAGTCCTACCATATATATGATATATATGAAGTTCCCATGATGAGATGATAAGGTCATGAAGAACAAGAGGTACACCTAGGCGGTTCTTTTAATAGAACGTGGGTCGACCGTATATTCTTTGGTTGCTTGTTTTTTTGTCTTGTGCAGGACAAAAGAAATGTTCTGGATACGATGAGATGAAGGTAGAAGATGCAAGATATTATCGTGGCAACGTGAAGAATATCCTGGACATATTCTATGAGAATGCTTGCTTGATATTTGATGAAGACCTGGCAGAGGACTAGGCCTACATCTAGCATGAAAAAGGGTCGGCACTGTAGAAACTTCTGATGACAAATAGTATGGTACGATCATCAGATTATAAGAAGATGATGGCAGAAGCTATGATGAAGACTCTATGACTCTGTGATGATGAAGATGCAATGAAGACCTGACCAAATGTGTTGAAGATTGTGTAGAGAGAGAATACCTTCCTAGTTAAGAGGGAGTGTTGATGTATTTGTAACTTCGAAAGATATTCTGATGTATATTATCATTGTATGTTGTTGCACCCCCATTGGGGATGTGTGCCACCCCTTTACAAGATGTCTAAATTGTGTCTATACCTTGAGTTACAACCTTTGTTGTAATTCGGGGAAATAGTCCCTAGTGTAACATCATGTAATATGTACTTGTAGTCTCTCTAGGAGAAGTGGGCCCCATGTGAGATGACATGTAGGCTCAAATGTTATATTTGGTCAGTGACTTGAAAGGGTGTAAATAGGGAGGCGCTCTCCCTCATTTATACACACCTCACACACTCTCAAAGGCACATGAGAGATAGAGAGACAGACAGAGGAAGAGAGATAGATAGTTGTCAAATACTTCTTATTACTGCTTTGGATCATCTTACTATTCTGAAGAAGTTTACAGGGTTTTCTCCTTTATGGTTTCCTCGGTGAAAATATTTGTGTCTCATGTATCTTTTATATCTTATGCATATTGTTGTACTTGTTATTGTTTCATATAAAGATCCTAGATAATCTAATCATATCTTAAGAAAACTAACATATGCAACTAGAAAAACTTGGGTGTATTGCATTAGAAAAAAATATGATGTGTTTGCTACTTTTAAGAAATGGAAAGATTTGGTTGAGAATGAGACTAGGAAAATATCTAAGTTTGTCAAATATGATAACGGAGGTGAATACTACAACAAGGAGTTTGATAGTTACTGTTCATAAGATGGGATTCATAGAGAGAAGATAGTCTCAAGAACACCAAAAGAAACATGTGTGTTAGAAGTGATGAATATGACGATGATGGAGCATGCAACGTGCATAATATTGCATACAAAGTTTCCCTTATAGTTTTGGGATGATGCTATAGATACTATTGTTTATTTAATAAATAAAGGGCCTTCAAGCAGTTTGGATGGTGGGATTCTAGATGAGGCGTGGACAGGTAGAAAGGTAAACTATTAATTTATAAGAACATTTGGTTGTGAATTGTTTGTCCATATTTATAAAGAAATTAGAACAAAGCTTCAGGATAAATCCAAGAAATGCACCTTTATTGGATACAAGGTTGATGATTTTGGTTATCACTTATGCATTATGAAAATAACAAAATCATCAGGAATAGAGATGTAGTATTCAATGAAAATTTTATGTACAAATATCAGTTGTAGGGAAAGAAAGAGGAAAGGAAAACATAGAGTAGAGAGTTCTTGATGAAATAAAATAAAATGAAGTTCCAAAGGTACCAAAAAATCAAGAACAACAGCAAGTACCTCAAACTCTTGCAAGTGTAAGAATATCTACCATGTTAAGTAGGCCCCCTGAATGATTCTCTCCTTCACTGTATTATTTATTGATGACTGATTCTGATGAACCAAAATGTTACGAGGAAGCAATGTAGGTGGAAACTAGAAAGAAGTGGGAGCAAGACATGAATGAGGAGATGTACTCATTGGTAAGAAACCAGACTTTAGATTTGGTTGAGTTTCCTGCATGTATAAAGCTAGACTTGTAGTAAAGGGGTTTACACAAAAGAAAGGTATAAATTTTGATGAAATATTTTCTCATGTTGTTAACATAACTTCAATTAGGATTATTTTAAGTCTAGTGGCTGTAGAATATTTGCATCTTGAACAGTTAGATGTAAAACAACCTTTATCCATGGGGATTTGGAGGAAGAAATTTATATACAACAACCACATGGATATGAGCTTAAAGGGAAGGAGAATTTGGCTTGGAGGTTGAACAAGATCTTGTATGGACTGAAACAGGCTCCAAGATAGTGATATTTGAAGTTTGATAAGTTTATGACAGAACATGGTTATAGTAGATGTCATTCTGACAACTAAGTTTATTTCAAGAGGCTAGATAATGGAAGGTATATTATCTTATTATTGTATGAGGATGACATGCTTGATGTAGGGTCTAACATGCAGGATATAAATGTGCTTTAAAGGAAACTAGCTAAAGCATTTGTGATGAAGGATTTGTGTGCTGCAAAGAAATCCTTGGTATGAGAATAACAAGAGACATGAAAAATCGAAAATTGGCATTGTCTTAGGGGGAGTACATAGAAAAGGTGTTGGAGAGGTTTAGAATCAAGAATGCAAAACCAGTTAGTACACTTTTGGCTATTCATTTCAAATTAAGTAAGGAGATGTGTCCCAAGACACAGGAGGAGATATAATACATGTCCAAGGTTCCCAATTTATCAGCAGTTGGAAACATGTTGTATGCCATGGTGTGCACAAGACCCAATATTGCACATGCAGTGGGCGTTGTGAGAAGGTATGTGAATAATCCAGGTAAGGAGCTTTGGAGGGAAGTATAGCAGATTTTCAAGTATTTGAGAGGTACCACTTCTCATGCATTATGTTTTGGAAGTTCAAACACCATTATATAGGGATATGCTGATGTAGATATGGAAGGTGATACAAACAACAAGAGGAGCACCATAAGGTATGTTTTTACTGTAGGTGGAACAACACTAAGTTGGATTTTAAAATTGCAAAAGGTTGTTGCACTTTCAACAATGGAAGTAGAGTATGTTGCTACTAAAGAGGCTAGTAAAGATATGATTTGGTTGCAGAGGTTCATGGAGAAATCGAGTAAGAAGAAAGATAATAACAGTTTGTACAGTGACAATGAGAGTGCCATTCATCTTGCAAAGAATGCATGATTATGTTCTAATACTAAACATATACAACTCAAGTACCATTTCATAAGATATGTTCTAGAAGATGAACTGTTAAAGTTGGAAAAGATACATACTAGCCAAAATCATGCAGACATGTTGACAAAGGTAGTAACCAGAGAGAAAATGAGTTCCTTCTTGGTTTCTATTAGCCTTCAAGCATGAAGATGAAGATGATAAATTTTCCAGGTCCAAGGTTCGGAGCATAGTCCAGCAAGTGCACTGGTGGTGGAATTATTGTGATCAACCTCTAAGTGGGAGATTGTTGGTGGTGGAGCCTAAAATTCCTGATTCGGAATCTTTATTGTTTCAACCATGTTTGGATGCTAGCACATGACGGGGGGTGTGGAGGGGCTTGCTCCAGGGGGTTTGGGGGCAGTGCCCCCATAGCCAAAATTAATTAAAAAAATCCTTGTAAAATGTTGTCATTTTAGACTCATGACTTGGTAGAAAATGGGTGATTTATGGGCCCATGGTTTTGGGAAGCCTGTGGTATTTTCTCATGGTATTAATACCCTTTATAAAAGAAAGGCATTGTAATATGGTTGTGTACTGTACTATAGTATTGTGAAGAGTGGTCTCTTCGATTGTGTGAGAGAGACTCTACGAGAGTGAAGATGAAGTGTAACATGTGTACTGTAGGTTGTATCTCTTCATTCTTGTTGGATGATATAAAAATAAAGGACTGACAATTTATGTGTGGACGTAACCCATCTTGAATGAATCATGTTATATTGGTATCTCTCTTGTAATGTGTTTTAATATTTACATTTTTTATTGTTTATTGTTATTGCTTTATGATATATTTTCTATCAAATAAAAAAAATTAAATAATATATTACAAAAATAACAAAAAAAAAAATTAAAACCTTATATAATATATTCAAATCACAATTTATTTTCTAACTTCATAGCAAGTCCATCTTTCACACAACTTTTGTTCATTACATGGTGTAGCCGTTTATTATTTAACTTCTCTTTTATATTCTCGCTTTATTTCAACTTTTTGAATACTAAATTTATAATTAATATTTTGAATCATAAACAACCATAACCTAAAACAACCTCAAAGTATTTTTCTGGTAAGATATATTATTGTATAAGTAGAAACTCAAACTTAGAATAGATATATTGGTATAATCTACTCTAATAATCGAAGGTTTGCATAAATTTTATATTACTTTATGTCTAGACAAGCCATAGGCTAAGAGAACTCGTTTTTAAAGTCTTATACAAATGGTTCTTCACATTAGCGAAGGTTTGCTTAAATTTTATATTACTTGATCCCTAGACGAGACATGGGCTCAGAAAACTCATATTTTAAAGTCTTAAACAAATTGTTCTTCACATTTGTGTAGTTGTTGAAACCATCCAATGTATTGGTATTCAAAGTATTTGACTCAAAATATTTACTTACTATCCTTCGACCTCTAGGAATTGTCCCCATATTGTGATCGGAGCACCATGTTTATCACATGAGTGGTTGTGGGACTCCTATGGGATTTAGGTATTTAGGGACATCTTCTTGGTTGTGAGATTAATCTTGTCCATATCATATTAGTTATCTTTTAACTTGTTAATTGGCATTGTGTCATTGACATTTATTCATTCCTGTATCGTTTATATTCTATATTTACAGTTTAAGTAAATCAACACAAAACTTCCATAAGTCGATAATAACAATGCCAGACATGTAATCATGCAAGACATTTCGACACATATAATACTAAAAATGTGATTTATCAAGAGGCGTGATTTCTAAGTAGAAATGTATGTACACACATAGGAATTGTTGCGATGGTGTTACCCTGAGCAGAAAAAGATGACATCTCATTACCTTACATAATAGCTAACACCAATAATTAGGGCGATCAATATGCACTTAGTTGTAGGGTATTTATACAGTTAGTTATGGAGTATTTAATGCATATGCTGCATAAAGACACTAGATTATAAAAGCAACTGTCTCCAACAATCTCTATGCAATCTACCAAAATATTAAATACTTTAACCAACAAAGCTGGTGATGATAGAGGTCACATGTTCAAAACTAGGCGACCCTGCATAGAGGCTCACCTAGTAGATAAACACAAAGCTCGTGATGATAGTGTGTTATTATTGTTGTGTTGTGAGTTTGCACATGATTCACATTGATTGAGAGAGTCCTGTAAAAGTCTAATCGCATGAATTTTGGAGGATTTCCCGTCACCATGGGTTAAATGTGACGTGTGTATGCCCGTATTTGCATTTTTTACCCATGAAATACGAATAGGAATAGAAAATACATATCAACGATGAAGTGTACTTAATTTTGGGAATGGTCAAATCTACATGCACAATCAAAACTTTCCCGTATCTAGATTTTATGTGTATAATTGCGCCGAGAGGCGCTCTACAGCCTAGTATGGGGGAGATCTTGTAACGTTACGTAACATTATTTTTATTAATAAAAAATATTTTTTTTAATTATAAGCTAAAATAAATGTCGGCCAAAAAAAACCTAATATGGGGGAGATGTTGTAATCTTCCTACCTAACAAAACAATAAAAAAAATAAAAATTTAATTATCCGTAAAAAAATATGGGTGAGGGAAAAAAAACAATATGAGGGAGATGTTGTAATGTTTTTACTTAACAAAATAATAAAAAATGTTGGCCTTTCACATGGTTTTAAAACCATAAACCATGTGCATGGTTTTAAAACCATGTGCACATGGTTTTAAAACCATGCACATGGTTTTTATGTAATGTTTTTACTTAACAAAATAATAAAAAATGTTGGCCTTTCACATGGTTTTAAAACCATAAACCATGCACATGGTTTTTATGTAATGTTTTTACTTAACAAAATAATAAAAAATGTTGGTCTTTCACATGGTTTTAAAACCATAAACCATGTGCACATGGTTTTAAACCTATGGTTTTAAAACCATGCACATGGTTTTTATGATGCATAAAAACCATGTGCAAGGTCTTCTAAACAACCCATCGTTTTATTGTACATGGTTTAGGAGGGCCTTGCAAATGGTTTTAAGACCATGTGCAAGGTCTCCTAAACAACCCATGGTTGTAGGAGGGCCTTCCATATGGTTTTAAAACCATGTATGGGGAAATGTTGTAATGTTAGTTCATAACAAAATAAAAAATAATAATAAATATTATATGTGGGCCATAAATAATATTAAATATTAATTATAAAATATTATATGTGGACCTTAAATAAAAAGATGTGTTTTTGGTTTGAATCAAATCAATGGATACCTACAAAAAGATTTGATCCCTCTCGGCGCTTGATAGAGCCTAGGATTTGGATCTAAGCTGGTATTATATATAATAGGCTAGATTAAGGAGTTACGAGACAATCTAGACTACTTAGAGTGACAAGTATGAGACTCTAAATTATTGTGGTTGCGGAGAAGTTGGATTTATTTAATGCGCAAATGGTGCCAATTGATCACCATCACCATTCGTCCATTGCCAATCCAGTTACCAATTTTGACCATAGGTCCATCATCAATCGGGTTATCAATTTTGACAGTTGTAGGCTCAGCGCCCAGGCTGTGAATTCATTAGTGATAGATGCAATATCGAAATTTCGATTTGGTAGATCCATCAAATCCATTTCCATCCTAACTTCTAAGTCCTTCTCACTCAACATCAAGAGGAAAAAAGAGCGGGAAGTTGGGAACACTGAGAATCTTAGCAGGTTGGCTATGAGAAAGCTAAGGATAAGTAGAACCCAACAATTTCTTGCAACAGAGCATAAGTCATCCATGCGCTCGGTGTTCATTAGATGGCAACTGCAGAACCCTTTAACAACGATTTTCTTTCCCAATTGCAAGGTTAGTACATTCTGGAAGGACTTTCAAGTTCTTAGATCACACTGGATTGTAAGTAAGTTAATTGTTTCCTCAATTTTTAATTAGTATTGGTTAGCACCGAGTTATCTCCAAGCTCCAACGATTATATGCGTCTGTAAAAGGAATGAGTAATATTGTAAAAATGTTTTTATTTGTGTTTGTTCTGTGGAAATAATCTTGTAGATGATTTATGTCGTAAATGAGTTGGGTTTTCTCACCCAAGCAAGGGGCTCTCTTATTTTTATTTGAGGATTACTCAACTGCGACGTATTAAATCATACAGTGCTTTCAAGGCCAAGCTAACTCTTATTTTCCTGGTTTATAATGCACCATTTCCTGGTTTATAATGCACCATTTCACTGATATGATCTAGTCCTCCACTTAACTTTGCTTGACTAATAGAACTAAACCCTATTATATTTCATTTGTTTTGTCTACCAATAATATATAGCTATTCATTTCATGGGGGATAGCCCACCTATTCATTCTATAATGGATAGTTGGTCCAATCAACAGGTTCTCGGCATCTTCTAAATATGTTTACCCATTTCTTTTATTATGGGGAGTGGGAGTAAATGGCTTAAATAACCTAACTTGGGGTTAAGGAGATCGACCTATCTCCTAATATGTTTGTTATATGCATGATGGTCGTAAGAATTGTGTATGGGAGGGAGCCTTGAGCCATGGAAGAGAGACAAGACTCTGTCGAGGGTTTGATTTTCTCTGCAGGTTCTTGCGGTCTCTCCGCAGCAACCCGCCTTGAGACTTGGCTCTAAACTCTTTTAGTTTTTCTGGGTTCCTATGGTTTGCTTTCTTGCTTCTCTCCCATCCCTCCTGCCTGCTCACTGTGTTTTGGTTTGAAGCCCTTTTGTTTCTTTCCCTCTCTGTGCTGCTTCTGGCATTGGTCCCCGTTCTCGCTACTTTTTTGCTTCGGGTTTTTACCTATTTTGGCAGACAGCCGCTGGGGTTCTTCTTGTATTGCAGGGGCTTTTTCAGGGTGATGGTATTGGAGCTCTGTGGCTCGGCTTGGAGTCCCTCCCCCTCATCGGGGGACTAGTACCAACCAAGCATTGTACAAAAAGTGGGAATTATCTGCCTAGTAAGACTTTGTCTGTTTTTCACGTTCCTTCGGTCACCTTTGCATGGCTTCGTTGGCTTGGTTCCGCCGTATCTAGGGTTGACCTTATCTCTTTTCTTAGTTTTTCGGCAATGATGGTTTCACATGAGATATCTGCTCTTGCTGGCCGTTGACATTTATCTCTCCGGCTGTCGCTTTCTGGGTTATCTTGTTTTTTGTTTCTGGGCTTTTAGAACCTTCTGTCCTCATCCTGTCGTTTTTGTCTCGGACTGCTTGTCCGTTGTCCTGTGGCTTTTGACGAGGGTTTGTCTCCGGCTGTGGTGTTGTATTTGGCTTCGGTCCTCTTAGGTTTTGACTCTGGCTGAGGTGTTGTTTTTGGTATTGGTCTCCTGTGGTTGAGCTTTTGTTGTCCGAGTCAGCCCTGTGGTCATGACTTGGCTTTGACTATGGCTGAGCTGTAGTATTATCATTGGACCACTTTGGGTTTTTGCTGGCTTGGTCCTTCTTGTCTTCTGGTTAACATCCTTCAGCCTCTGTCAAGATGTCGGATTTTGGGGTTTCGAAGCACTTTCGGCAGAAGCGCAGGTCCAAGTGTATTAAGGCTTCTACAGAGAGATATCGCTTCGTCCTGGGACATGATATCTATATTGACCGGGTATCCACTCTCTGTTCTCGGGCATTGATTGGAAGGCTGGAATATTGTAAATTGGACAAGAATGAATGGGTTTCATGGGCAACTGAACACTGGAAACCCCTGTTCAATTACATTCCGACTATCAGTCTCCTATCTAGAGGGTGGATTGTCTTTGTATTTCTTGATCCAGCTCACTGCTCTAGGGTCCTGGACCAGATGTGGCGCATCGGTAAAGGTTCGATTGTACTCGGACGATGGCATACCAATTTTGACCCTTGTAAAGAGAAGGTAACCAGACGCCACCTCTGGGTACTCCTTCCGCAGTTGCCATTCCCATTATGGAGTAAATCCATCCTCGAAGGAATCGGTAATACTATAGGACGCTTTGTTGCTGTGGAGGATGATTTTCTGCAAGCTTTCGACAAGCGTATGGCGAGAATACTGGTTGAGATGGATATTTCTAGGGGTCTGCCAGCTGAGGTAGAGCTCCTAAGTGAGGAGCGGCTCTTGATTCAACGCCTGGATTATCTCTACATTCCGTTTAGATGCAGCTCTTGTCGCTCAGTCGGACACCTACGACGCTCTTGTCCGAAACGAATGGAGGGCGGTGTCTTTTCGGATGCCAGCTTGGACTCTCTTGTCTCTCCGCCACCTGGTCCTACACGTCACTCTCCTTCAGGTACGGTGTTTGAATCCTCTTCCCCGATCGAATTGGTCCCTGAGTCTTATTTTGAAGCTGTAGATTGTCTTATTTCTTCTCATAAGAAGACGGATGAACTTTTATCATCTCCGAACTGTACAAAGACTCCACTTTCCCCTGGGCCTTTACCCTTGGATTCGGTTTGTTTACCTGATAACACCCCTCCGGTTGATTGTCCTGCTCATCGCTCACTGGATCTTGACTCTCTGGTAGCTTTTCCTCCGCTCCCTGCTAGGTCCTCTCCTCTGACCACTCCGGAGCCTTCTCCCGCCTTTCCTTTGTCTCTGGGTCCTTCCTCTATCGCTTTTCATGAGGACTCACATGCTCCTTCGGCAATCCCTCGTTCACCCCCTCAACCCTCCAACCCTAGTCCCACCTCTTCCCCATCTTTCTCGGACCCAGCTCTTAAACGCTCTCTTTCTATTTTCTCTGCAGCTTCACCTCTCTCTCCATCTACCATTCCCATTAATTCTATACGTTTCGCTAATGTAACTATAAGGAAAGCCAAAGGAAAAAGGGGTCATCGACCTCTTTCACAAGATTCTCCTCCGTATATTCCATTGTCTGCTCGTCTTTCTGAAGTTGATAACGATCTGAACTCCCGGGGCCTTAGAGCATGTACCCCCTCTCATTTTCTACCCCAATGATCCTTCTTTCTCTTAACATCCGCGGCCTTGGAGGCAGGCCCAAAACCCTAGGCCTTCGTTCCCTTTTTGAATCTCTTCACCCTGATATCGTTCTCTTTCAAGAGACCATGTGCAGTGACTTACCTGCACTTATCTCCTTTTCCAAGCTCCTTCCCTCTTGGGAGTACTGTGCAGTGAGTGCAAAGGGCCTCTCCGGAGGGCTCCTCTCCGCCTGGAACCCTCTGTCGGTTAAATGCAAGGCTTTTCACACCTTTGCAGGCATTTTACTTCAGGCCCAGGTTAGGGGTGTGTCTTTCCCGCTCAACATTCTCAATGTTTATGGTCCCTATAAAAACCGTATACCGTTCTGGGATAAGGCTCTCTGTGGTGGTCTCCTTAGTCTTCCCAATTTGGTTTTAGCTGGCGATTTAAACTTTACTCTGTCTCCCTCGGAGGTTTGGGGAAGTAGGGCCTCTCTTGATCCCAGCTCTGGTTATTTTTTGGATCTCTTAAACTCTGTAGGGCTGGTCGATGTTGCCCCTCCTACTATTGGTCCCACATGGCGTAATGGGAGAACAGGTGAGGCAGGTATTTGCAAGAGATTAGACAGGTTCTTAGTATCCAACTCATTATTACCACATCTTGGTTCTTTTAGAACTTGGGTACATAAATCCCTCATCTCTGACCATCTTCCTGTTTTGTTGGAATGGAATCAGCCCAAAGGGCCCTTCAATTATCCGTTTAAGTTCAACCGATCATGGCTGGATCATGCTGACTTTTCTGATTGGTTTCAAAACTGGTGGATACGCTCTACTGCTGATATTCCCTTCTCGGATTTTGAGGATCTTTGCTTTATTCTTAGGAATCTTAAATTGGATGTCAAATCTTGGACAAAAAAGCAGTCTGTTTGTCTCTCTCTTTCTCTCGTCAGTCTGGATAGAGACATTGATTCTCTTCTGTCCATTGGTATATTGTCAAAGGAGCAGACAGACTGCCTCTCCCGACTCAATGCTGAAAGACTAAGCATCTTGGAACATCATCAGCTTTCATGGAAGCTCAAAAGCAGATTGAAATGGGATCTTCAGGGGGACTCTAATACTAAATTCTTCCATTCCTTTGCCTCTGGTAGAAGAACTCATAATATGATTTGGTCTTTGGAAGATGAAGCTGGTCAGGTATATGAGGACGATGGTCCCTTAAAAGAATTGGGGAAAAATTTCTTTGAAAAGATTTTCAAAGATGAGGGTAAAACCTGCTTGGCACAACAACTAAAGGTCATCTCTCTCTTTCCCTGTATGATTGATCCGGATCTCTCCTCTAGTCTTACTTCTCAGGTCACCTTAACTGAAATTGAGTCTGCTCTGCATTCTTTTAAGAAAGACCGTAGTCCGGGTCCCGATGGGTGGCCAGTGGAATTCTTCCTGTACTTCCTCAGTCTCCTTGGCCCCTTACTTGTCCAATGTGTGGATTCTACAAGGATCTCTGGCTACATTCCCTCATCTCTGAACTCTACTTTCATCTCCCTTATTCCTAAGGTTGATAAGCCTCGTTCTTTTGCAGACTTTAGGCCCATTTCTCTCTGCAACCTGCTTTATAAGCTTATTGCAAAAGTCATTGCAACTAGGCTCAAACCTTTTTTGGACAAAGGTATTTCACAAGAGCAGTTTGGCTTCCTTAAAGATAGACAGATCACTGAGCCTATCGGTATAGTTCAGGAAGTTCTCCACTCTGTCAAAATTAAGAATGCGTGCTCCTTTGTTCTTAAACTTGATCTCTCGAAGGCATTTGACCGTGTGGATTGGACTTATATGAGACTTATCTTAATTCAAATTGGTGTTCCCCTTCTCACAGTCAACTGGATAATGAGCTGTATTTCCACGGTTAACTTTGCTGTTCTGGTTAATGGTACGCCCTCGAGTTTTTTCACTGCCTCCAGAGGCATCAGGCAAGGATGCCCCTTATCTCCGCTGTTATTCATTCTTGTTATTGAAGGACTTAGTCTGATGATTAAGGATGCTAGGGATAATGGACTCATCAGGGGTATTAAGTTCTCTCCTGCTCTTACTCTCACCCATCTCCTATTTGTTGATGATGTTATACTTATGGGTATGGGATCCATTCAGGATTGGCTGGCATTTGAATCCCTCCTTGATTGCTTCTGCAAAGCCTCTGGTATGCACATTAATGCTGATAAATCTTGTTTACTTTATCACAATTTCAGCGATGCTTGTCTGGCTGACTTCAATTTGGCCTTTCCCTATAAAATTCAACCTCTACAGCTGGGTATTACTTATCTTGGATATCATCTGAAGCCTTTGAGCTACTGTGTTGCTGACTGGTCTTGGATCCTGAAAAAATTTGAAAGGAAAATTAATCATTGGGCCTTTCGTTATCTATCGCTTGGCGGGAGGTTGGTCTTGGTTAACTCTGTTCTAGCCAGCATTCCGGTG
>LPNX010970498.1:90048-133367 GCA_001517045.1 Pseudotsuga menziesii
CTTGCTACTAGCTTTCAGGGTCTGTCATTCAATCACATTTATCGAGAGCACAACGATGCGGCTGACCGTCTTTCTAAAAAGGCACTTCCTCTTTCACAAGGAAAGGGCTGTATTATGGAACATGTTGAGAACTGTCTGGTCTTTTCTGGATATTTCCAGTTTTTCTAAAGTAGTATGCTGTCTCATTAAATATGCTTTGCATGATATCTTTGGTGATACAGGGTTTCTCCTGTCTCTGTTTATGTCTCTCCCTCAGAAGTGTTTCTCTTTAGATCGCTGTTCAGATGGGTTATTGGCTCTCGATCGATGTGACTGATCTGACAGTCCCATTTACATGATGAGTCTGATTTCTGATGGGTTTATTTCTTGATATTGGTGCCATTCCTCCTTTGATTTCAGGATGGTTGTCATGGCCTGAACTTGCCGAACATGTACAATGTCTTTTGATTCTATGAATAACAAAGGCAGATTTTTTCCTCTTGAAAAAAAAATGTTTGTTATATGCATCTCAATTCTCGGTCATGCGAGAACCCAATTTGTTTAGTCCCTCTCTCCTTGTAGAATCCTAGTCATTTGGGGACTTCGAAGACAACAAATATTGTTTTGAGCTCCATGGCTCATGATGATTTTTATTTAGCGAGGATGATTTTTATTTTAATTTTAATTTCTTTTAAAGGATTGGAGATATGTCATTTTATTTGGCTTTCGAGACAACCGTAAATTGACTGGAAGATATTTGCATGTCTTTAAGTGCTTTGTATATTTCCAAACCGATGAAGGTATAAAACTCACAATCAATTTTTATCAAGACAAAGACTTGTCCTGTTGGTACTATTTATCTGGGTTATATAATGATGTTGAACCAATTGTAAAGAAGGAAAGTAAAAATTTAACTTCCACATTGTATTTACCTCCTCGTTCAAATGGTGGCTGATTGTTGGGCCAAATAGTGTCTTTAAATACCGAATTCAACCCTAAAAATTGCTTTTGAGGTGTGTTTGACACACAAATATGGGATACGAGGGGGCAAAGGGGCATATCCTTTTCTTAGGTGATTGTTGATGTGTTGGGAGTTCATCAAGGTCCTGCAATAAGTGTTGGGATTATGAGGAGTTAACCTTAGAAGCAGGGTCTTCCCTTGTTGATCACTTCGGGAACCCACAAGAACCCACACCGAGGGAATAACAACTTGGATGAAATAAGGCAATTCTTTTATGCAAAAGTTTTATTACGCAGTTCAATTAGATGTTGGTTGTACAAGTTTGGGAATCATGGGCATGGTTAAGGAGTCCACCCTCACTTATAAGCAATCTCCTTAGTTGTTGGAGAGTTTAAAAACTGCATTTCTTGGACTAAGGAATGAACTATTAATCCTTTGTGAGCGGTTATTCCTGCTTTATTCTACCATGTAGCCTAATTCATTCTACCTCAATAATATTTCATATTTTTGTTGTCATGGTTTTATATATTTCTTAATTTATCAATGAGTTCATATACTTTCAACAACTTTGATCAAATTTGAATATTTCAGATTTCATTCCAACTCCTTTTTTTTTCATGGATCTCTAAAGTCAAGTCTATATAGCCAATGCCAAAGTTTTATAGAATTTCTCAAATAAAGGAGGATTGTGAAGGCTTCCCATGCACTCAAATGCACGTAAAAGTCCAAGATCTCGATGAACAAATATAAAAAACAACTATTAAATTTATTAATCAAGTGGGTTTGAGATTTTCACAGCCAACGATGGCCTTCAAGCTCTCTCTAAACAACATCTTATGTTGGATTTCTGTGCCGCTAACAGTTGCTCACCTTATCCCTGATCCAACTACTTTATTGTTGAAGATAAAGGGCACTCTGGGGTTTAATCTAGTGATAACAGTGGGCTTGACTGATGATTAAATGTTTGTCATTGTATGAAACACCAAGTAATTAAAACATTTCATGATGGGTTCCACTTGAAAAATTCTTACTTCATTGAACCTAATTTGTCCAACTCTTTGTACCTAGGTCTCATTGTGTAGTATATATAATGACTTAGTTTTAAGTTATATTTAATAGTTTAGAGTTTAGCTAGGTTTCTAGATTTTTACAACTTCTTAACTAGCTAGAAATAAATTTCAATAGAAATATAAATAAAATTTTTAAAAGTTATATGCAAGATAGTTTTAAAAACAAACGGTAAAAAAAAATCACTGCCCGTCAAATTTAACCCCAACCCCTGCCCGTCACTGTCATTATAAGGCGAGAGAGGCCCGTCAAAGACTAATGGCTTGAATTTTGGAGGATTGCCTTTCATTATAGGCCAATTCACCGTCAACCCAATCATCTTCATCCACGTACGTTTATTCACGTGGCTTTACATTGTGTAAAAGAAAAGAAAAAACACTTCGCAGAATTTCAGAAGACAGGCTGCTAGCAGTTTGTTGTCGTCGGCAGGACTTTACAGTACCGACGTAAATGGAGGCAGAGCATCTTACTTTCCACTTTAAAAAAAGTAGGCTGTCTCGTGGTCGACAGATGGGGTGGGGTTCCGCCTTTCAGTCGTCCATTTTCCACCGACAAATACAGCTGAAGTTAACCAGTCGTCTACGTTCATTTTATTATGTTTTTACTTAGAAATAATGAGGATAATTTATAAGTCGCTCAAATTCTTCCAAATTTAATAGTTTTACAAAATTTTATCAAACAATATATAATTTAAATGCTTTAAAAAATACTAGACATTTTATTAAGAATTAATATAATTAAACAAAATATCTATAATTTTAAGAAAAAATAAATCTCCTCGTATAACTTTTCAATTTTTCAATTTTTCAATTGCAAAATGAAAAATAAATCCTAAAAAATGTCCTTTCAGTTACAATATCAATGATTAATGTACTGGTGAAATGCTTCTTTCAAACAAAGATTTTGTAAACTTACTCAAGAATGGAGATAATAGCCATCAACACTATTTCTCAACCATAGATCTTTTGTGGCTTTTATATGATATGAAACAACGGACCCATGTGACCATCATACCAAAGAGAATACTTCATTTATATTTATATTGAAAGTTATACACAAAAATTCATTAAAAAAATGATTAAAATAATAATTGCATCTAACACTCATTATTACAAGATGTCCAGATTAAAGCCAACCCAAAGTAGGTGAAATATTAAACTTCAATAGGTTTAATTTGACATATTATATGATATATTTTGAGGTATATGACATGCATGGGGGCTTCACTTCTTGACCAATATCCTATCACGTTAGTTCATATTGTGGGTTTTAAAATGATCAAAAATTGAACCAATATATTGTAGGTATTGGGGGGATGAGGGGTTTAAGGTGGGGGTGGGTAGGGTGGTTTATAAGGATTGAGGTATAAAAAGGGGTGGGGAGGAGGTTTTAAGTATTGGGAGGGGGTTTCAACAAAAAGAGTTTAGTTCAATATCTCTAGAAATTAAGGATATTCTTTAATATCCCACGATCGCACGTGCTATGTGAGAGGTTCACTAAGTGAAGTCCCCGTGATGACATGATATGTTTTTTTCACTTCACTTGTTAACTCCTCTATCATGATAGCTGAATTAATTATCTACATTCATTACTAAAAGATTCCTATATTAAAGCCAACCTAGAGTAAGTGAAATATTAGACTTCAATAGGTTTAATTTGACATATTATATGATATACTTTTGAGACATATATGATAGGATGGATATGTTTTCTTCACTCTACTCGTTAACTCATCTATCATGATACGCAAATTAATTATCTTTCTTGTTCAATCTTTAAACTACTAATCTGTGCTCCAACTAATGGACGATGTTTTTTCCTCATTTTTTAAACCCTATAATTCCTTCAAATATTCTTTTATAGTGTCTTCTCTATCTATTGACTCCTTTACCAATTCCCCACTCCTTCAAATCATAACTACTAACTAGAAAATTATTCCTATTGATCCTAGGAGCAACAAGTAGTTACAAATTTTGGATCTACTCGCTTGCCCTTAACTATTAGAATCATAGTAAAACAGAAGGCCAAAAAAGAGACTAGTATGCCATCTTATTTCAAAAAATAGAAAAAAAAAAACAAAATAACACCTAAAGTTTGAAAGATCTAGTTACCTTTAATCTGTGAAAATATGGCCATATGCAGTGATTAGTTTAGTGAATGAGGAGGATACTGCATTAATGCTTTTATTGCTCGACTTTTCGATCTCTCTGAGATCATCATCATGAGTGCTTACTCAAGCTGATCAAGGGGCCAATGAACCGTTTATATATGGTTAAGTATGGGTGGTTTTAGTCTATCGGCTAGTCATCTTGGATTAAAAGTCTTTTAGGGTTTTAATAAACCATTTTTTGAGTTTATTTTAAAAAAAAATTTAAAAAAATTATTCTAATGTATAATTACTTAAACTAAGTTATGTCAATTTACTTATTAATTTTTATAATATAATATTTTATATTAATTATAAGCTTTTTAATTTTAAGATTGATATTAAAAGTTTTAATTTTTTAAAAATTACTAATTAAATAATTTAGAGAATTATTTTTAAAAAATTACTAATTAAATAGTTTAGAGAGTTATTATTTTATTATATTATATTAAACTTAATAAAGTATAATTAATAGTGTTTAAAAGGTTACTATAAGAAAACTAATACCATTATAATTTAAAGTTATTATTTTAAGAAAACCTTTTTATTATTTAATAAAACTTTAAAAAAATTATTTTTATTTTTATTTTAAGAAAAGTTTTAAAGGTTTTAATTTTTAATTTTTAAATTTATTTTAAAAATTCTTTTTTAAAAACACAAAAGGAGACTAACGATAGAGGTGCACTGGAGTAAAGCGCCAAGCGGGGATATAACCATATTGGGCCTTAGGGGGTTTTTTATACTAGGAGTGTGTTTTTGAGGGAGTGTAAAAGGGGAAGCCAAGTGTCACTAAGTTTTTTACCATCATCTCTATTCAAGCAGCCATTAGTCATGTTGATCTCAATCTTTTCTCTTATTTACCGTTTGGCTAGGTTGTCTTCTCTTGCGATGACCAAGGCATTTTCAAGACAAATATGGTGTTGGGTTAGGTGGGGATGTTCAGCTAGGGCATACTTCTTATGTCTATCATGCTTAAGGTCTGCTCCATGTTCTTTAAGTCTAGTAGCTATGGATCTTCCCGTTTCACCTATGTAGGGTTTGCTACATGAACATGGGATTGAGTAGACACCTTTAAAGTATTTGGGTTCTAAGGGGTCCTTAAGAGAGTCTATAGACCCCATAGAACCCAAATACTTTAAAGGTGTCTACTCAATCCCATGTTCATGTAGCAAACCCTACATAGGTGAAACAAGAAGATCCATAGCTACTAGACTTAAAGAACATGGAGCAGACCTTATGCATGATAGACATAAGAAGTATTCCCTAGCTGAACATGCCCACCTTACCCAACACCATATTTGCCTTGAAAATGCCTTGGTCATTGCAAGAGAAGACAACCTAGCCAAACGGAAAATAAGAGAAAAGATTGAGATCAACATGACTAATGGCTGCTTGAATAGAGATAATGGTAAAAAACTTAGCAACACTTTACTTCCCCTTCTACACTCCCTCAAAAAACACTCCTAGTATAAAAAAATCCCTAAGGCCCACTAAGGTTGTATCCCCCGCTTAGCGCTTTACCCCAGTCCACCTCTATCGTTAGTCTCCTTTTGTGTTTTTAAAAACTAATTTTTAAAATAAATTTAAAAATTAAAAATTAAAACCTTTAAAACTTTTCTGAAATTAAAAAAAAATTTAAAGTTTTCTTAAATAATAAAAAAGTTTTCTTAAAATAATAACTTTAAATTATAATGGTATTAGTTTTCTTATAGGAACTTCTTAAACACTATTAATTATATTTTATTAAGTTTAATATAACATAATAAAATAATAATTCTCTAAACTATTTAATTAGTATTTTTGTAAAAATTAAAAATCAAAACTTTTAATATCAATATTAAAATTAAAAAAATTATAATTAATATAAAATATTATATTATAAAAATTATATAAAAATTAATAAGCAAATTAACCTAACCTAGTTTAAGTAATTGTACATGAATCATTTATTTTTAAACTTTTTTAAAAATAAACTCAAAAAATGGTTTATTATTAAAACCCTAAAAGACTTCTAATCCAAGCCGACCAGCTTATAGATTAAAACCACCCATACTTAACCATATATAAATGGTTCATTGGCTCCTTGATCAGCTTGAGTAAGCACTCCTTATGATGATCTCATAGAGAGATCAAAACGTCGAGTAGTAAAAGCATTAATGTAGTTTCCTCCTCATTCACTAAAATACCTTTAATATTTCGAATCGATATCTAATATGATGTAGTTAGGTTAGGGAATTTGTTGTCTATCCTCATTTGTCTATCTTGAGGTTGCATTATCCTAAGGTTTTATTTTATCCTCAACAACCTTAGCCTTGAGGCCTCAATTAACCCAGATCAAGATGTTGTATATTTCCTCCATAGGTTCTAGCTTCCTAAGAATGCTAGAATGTGCATGTGTCTCTTTTTCTTCCATAGCCTAAGCTATAAGGGTCACAAACAATATGTTTCAATAATTTTATAGGCCTTAGTGTCTCTATTTTTAGAAAACATGCATATGAGATCCATTAAAGGGCCTTATTATCAACATGTTTGGATGTAGCAACATAATGTATGGTTGTGGTTTTCGACTACATAGTATTGGTCTCCTCTATGATAGAATTAGAATGGCATAGGTAAAACCTTTTTGAAACAACCATGGCCTCTTGTTGAGCTTGAGGAATTTTCTTCAAAAGCTTCATAGGTGAGATATTGACTTTGCAAGGCCTTCCTCTTTTAACTTGAGTGAGGTATACCCCCCTTAGGTCATATCACTTGATCTATTCCTTCCCTTTCCTTTCCAATTGTGGGAATTTCCATACCATTGTTTTCTTGGTGTCAAATTGAAAAATCATAGAGAGCACCTAATCTCAAATAGAAAAAAATTGAAACTATTTTTCTGTTGGTAATTCTTTGAATGTTCTTTGTGATAATCTTTGTTTTCCTCTTTTTGGCCTCACTATTGACAAGAGACCAAGTGACCCCCACACCATCTCTGCAACATAGATTGACAAGCTCAATCCTCTGGTCTCGCACATAAGTGATTCCAATCAAACAAATCGCTATTCTAAAATTTTGTCTTGAATTATGAGACATATGGTTTGCAATTTAGAGGACCCTCCAAGAGCTTAGGTTGGATAGTATGAACAAACAGAGTTCCACCATATTTTTTTTAATACTGGAAGGTTAATGAATCTCTTTGGATCTGAGTTGAGGAGACCAATTCCCTTTGTAATTCCTCTTCAATCTATATTGAAACTTCACTTTTTGTCCATATCATTATGAGCCATAATTTTTTGAACAAACAAAGTTCCACCATATTTTTTTTAATACTGGAAGGTTAATGAATCTCTTTGGATTTAAGTTGAGGAGACCAATTCCCTTTGTAATTCCCCTTCAATCTATACTGAAACTTCCCTTTTTGTCCATATCATTGTCTAGGGAAAATTTTAGGGACGAAAATTAGCCCATGGGATAATTTCCAAGTAATTTTCCATTTTTTACCAATATGACTTGTCCAAATTCCATACGATTAAAATTTATTACTCAAAAAATCAAGAGAATTATCCAAAAACTACATAAAACCCTTAGAAATTTGAATATTTAAAGAAAAATATCTCCTGGAAACATTTTATGGTCGGATATTTGATAATTAGTAAGATTCGGCAAGGTTTCTACACTTTAAGAAAATTATAGATCCTTAAAATTTTCCTTGTTGTTGTCCTTATCTCTTGTGATAACTTGCTTAACCCGTCAAATGTAATTAATGAGGATTAAAGTAAGCATGCATGGTTTCATTTATGCCTTTCACATGGGTATGGATCCGACCCACATATTATCAAATATCCTTCCCAACCCCCCCACATGGGTCACATAATTTTCCATTTTTATTTTTATTTTTATTTTATTTTAAATCATATATACAATTGTGCTTTCGTGATAGAAAAGTATCCAATCGATAAAAAGTACCTTAAATATAGTACTTACAAGAACTATTAGTCAAAAAACTATCTTAAATATTGTATTTCCAAGAAATTTAAAAAACGTTTAGAATATAAATGTGAATGCTTACTCTTCAAAAGGGCACTTTTAGTTCTCTTTTGTCTTTATCTGAAGAACAAAAATACTATGTTTGGCAATACAAATCCTCCTTTTCCTTGGTGTGACTTTTGTGATGAACGTCATGATCCCAACACCTACTAGAAACTCTTGGAAGCCAAGAGATTAGCCAAGATTGACCAATATAGGAAGTAGTGGGAAGGGGTCCTTCATAATATTTCTAGATTAAATGATTAATCCAAGGTCCCCAAATCACTTCTTGATATGATAAAGAATAAAATTGATGTAACTAAATTTATTTCCCCTCCTGCGCAAGACATTCATGATATTTTGTCCCTTTCGACGATACAATCCTCCAAGCCACTTTGAAGAAAACATCTCACATTCCCATTCCTCAAGAATATTTCATCAAGTTTTTCCTTAATTCATAGTGTTCCCCTGATGCACAAGGTGAGGTCCTAATTGAGGACGAAGCTTGTAATTTGCAAGACTATGCCAGATTATTCAATGATGAGACTACTTTAGATAATTTCATTGTGAATGATCATTAGAGGGAAGAAATTGGTTCAAAATGATCTTGAAAGCATTGATCTTTCCCTTTTTAACTATAAATGTTTAGTCTTGTATGACAATGCGACCGATAATTTTGATGGACCCCTCATAGCCAAGATTGTTCCATCATTTTATGACCTAAATGAGAAACATGATCAATCCTTTTGGATTAGAGATAAGAGTCTAGATTTTGATAATCCTACCCTCAAGTTAAAACCTTATGCTTTTGAGAGAATCTCTAAATGGGCCATGTATGACGATTACTATGATGATTCTATTCACGATACTTGCTTTCTTGATTAAGAATCCGAGGTCATAAGGATCCTTGATGTGAATAAGCATGTCTTTCCTGAAAATAATTCCTTGTCCCATGCTCATTTGCATCCTAACTATGTCGAATTCCCCGATTCTATCTCAGAGCAATATTCTAATAAGAAAATCAATCATGATGAAAGAAGCCATCTAGATTTCATCACTACTAGTTATGAAGAAGGATTTGGTTATGCCGAGCATTATTCATAAATCTTCAAATTCTTCACATCCTAGTGCTTTAGTAAAGATGTCTGTGATTTGCTCTAAAGTGGAATAGTGGCTGAATGATTTTGACCTTAACCAAGTGATATTTGGTGTTGAAAAGCTTTGGTTAGATTATGAAATTTGGAATTTTTGACCAATAAAGTTGCAGAAGTATTGTTAACAAATAGAGATGTTGAATTTATATATTTTGCTTCAAGTCTTCAAAGCAGCTTAGGCTACAATTTTGCAAAATGATTCTATAGAATTTAGTTTCTAAATTTTAATAGATTATGACAAATACTACCACATGTCTTGGAATGTTGACTAACCCATGTTGCTAGTTAGAAAATGTCAACTAACAAATGTGCTTCATCACATTCATTCAATGGAATTCAAGTATACTCTATGCGGACTACAGTACTTGTGTTGTAGCACTTAGAGGAAAAGACCATCATGCCAATTAATATATCTCCATCATGGTGGGTAAGAAAAACCACCCCGATAGTCATTTTGATTGATATGTATCTACTCTACTCTGTGCAAATCAAGTACTTTGTTGGAGTGTGGAAGGTCTTCCGTTCCGCATAGTTAGGATTCGTGACAGTGCGTCTCAACTTCGTTTATTGGTAGTTATACTAGTTATACTCGTCACAATGGAATGGGATAGAATCTTAATATATATATATATATACACACACACACATTTGGGTTTGAGGACATGAGTTAGCAGTGAAGTCTGATGGTTGACTCAACAAATGTCCGGTTTCAATTCCTGCGGGGGAGGTGTTAGTAGAACAGTGCTGCACCCCAGAAAATTCCTGTACGACCGTGATGGAGGCCGTACTCTCGATGGAAACCCTGTCCAACATTTAACCTGGCCCTTGAAGAGGTTCTCATGGAAATATATATATAATACCATTTTGCGCCTCTCTCGGCCTTTGTGAGTTATGTAACCAAATTAGCAAGTTTTTGACAAATTATCTAGTGATGTATTTGTAACTTTGGAATGTATTCATCTATGTATCTTATGTATGGTAACACGATGCTTATTCTAGGATGTATCTATTATGTATTTGAGTCATGTTGTCATGCCCCGATGTTTCGATCGGGAGGATCAATAATGTAAACAAGTCATGTCAAGTCATAGTGGGTAACCCTTCGATTGTGTAAGGGTTAAAGTCCTTGCAGTTCCGGGACACTAGGGTTATTAGACTCTTCTAGTAGAGGTCGGCCCTAGTAGGGTCTTAGTCATGTCGGGATTAGTATAAATAGAGAGCTGGGATCTCTATTTAGCACACATCACTCACACACTCAAGTGTAGCGCATAGTTGAGGAAGGAGAAGACATTGGGGCTAGACAAGAAGAAGATTACTGCTGTCGGGAGTGCATCTTACTGTTTTGGGGTTTTACATCTTGTGCCGATTCTATATCTGAGGAAGTTGCAGGGTTTTCTCCATTTATGGTTTCCCTAATCAAAAACACCGTGTTCATTGTCTTTTGTGTTTGATTGCTGTACATGTTATTCTCTCAGTAAAGATCCTAACATAATACTAGCTTAATGTTGAAAAACTAACATGGTATCAGAGCTAACCTAAGAAGAAGACACTGTGCAGCTGCGGGAACTAGGGCTTCCTATTTTGTGGATCTTCCTCCACATATTTTTAGCAAAAGTAAGGTGGAACAACTCTCCTCCTTAGGGCGCATCTTTCTGTTGAAGCAGAATCCAATTCTGAGGTTTTTCAGTTTTGGACCTGTCACTGCTGTCGAAAATTAGGGCTTTTCACAGAAGAGGAATTTTTCAGTGAGCCCAGGCCTGGATTGATATCCTCCCCAAAATCAAAGTTAGGAACAAATTTCAAGGCATTTGGGTGGACAAAATTCCAGGAAAGCAAAACCCTAATTTTCTCCTGAACCAGCTCTACAGGATTTCAGCTCAAGTTTCAGATCCGACATCTTGAAACTGGTAAGATCTAAAATATTTTGTATTTCCATTTGAGGTTCTCAGTTAATATGTCTCATCATACCAAGCTTGATGGAAAGCTTGAGGGAGCTGATAACTTTCGAGCCTGGAAGTATAGGATCTCCTTGGTCCTGGAAGAAAATGAATTAGACTCCTACATTCATGAGGAGGTTCCAGTTCTATAGGGAGATGAGGCAAAAGCCTTACATAAGAAGAAGATGGTTATGGCAAAGAGGATCATTGCTGATTCTATCAAGGATCACCTTATCCCACAGGTGTCCTCTCTCAAGACACCTAAAAGCTATGTTTGATTCCCTAACCAAATTGTTTGAAGGGAAGAACATCAATAGGAAGATGACCCTAAGAAACCATCTGAGTAATGTGAAGATTCAGAATGCAGAAACAATCTAGTCTTACTTCACAAGAGTTTCTCAGATCAAAGAGCAACTAGAAGCAGTTGATGAAGAAGTGGAAAATGCAGAGATTGTAATGACTACATTGAATGGCCTTCCTAGGTCATGGGTTTCTTTCATCCAAGGAATCTGTGCTAGGAAGAAGTTAGTCAAGTTCAGCAGACTATGGGAAGAGTGCTCTCAAGAAGAAGCTCAGATAGTAGCTCGAGAAGAGAAGATGGGAAGTGAATACCAAGCTATTACGGTACACTCCAAGTCTCACTCCAAGTCAAGCAAAAGAAGATCTCATGATTCTAGAGGATCATATGCTATACTTGTGATGAAGAAGGACACTATGCAAGGAATTGTCCTAACAAACAGAAGATAGTAAAGAAGAGCAACAAAAGAAGACATCATGCTCATGCTGCAGAGGATGATGAACCATCCAAAACGAGATCCAGATATGAAAGTGAAGATTCTTCAAGTGAGGATGAATATGTTCTGATATCAGCTCTCATAGGTAACATTACTCATGGTAGTGATGATTGGCTTATAGACAATGGGGCTTCCAAACATATGACTAGATTCAAGGAATCCTTTGTGAGACTGTCAGAGCATGAATCACCTCACAAGGTAAAGCTAGGAGATGACTACCAATATCCAATAAAAGGTAGTGGGGAATCTTCATATAAGTTAGACTCTAGGAAATCCCTAACAATGAAAGAAGTATTGTTTGTGCGAGGAATCAAGAAGAACCTTCTTTCCATATCAGCATTAGATGCAAAAGGATTGCGGGTTGCATTCATAGATGGTCAAGTCATCATGTGGCCAAAAGGAAAGACTATCAATGATGCGATAGTAATTGGAGAACAAGAAGGAGGATTATACAAATTGAAGGGCCATCCAAAATAATCCTTGGTCCATGACACAGTAGAGCCAAGTGAACTTTGGAATAGAAGGCTTGCACATGTGCATTACAGAGCACTACCTATTGCAAGCAAAGCTGTCGAAGGTCTTCCAGAAATTCAAGCAAAACATGATGGGTTCTGCAAAGGATGTGTGAAAGGAAAGAATACAAAGAAGACATTTCCAAGCAGTGAAAGCAAAGAAAAAGGAATCTTGGAAATCACCCACTCCGATGTATGTGGTCCTATGTCATCAAACTCTCTAAGCGGGTATGCATATTATATTTCTTTTATTGATGACTTTTCTAGGAAGACATGGGTTTACTTCATGAAGAACAAAGACGAAGTATTTAGTAAGTTCAAAGAATTCAAAGCCTTGATTGAAACCATACTGAAAAGAAGATCAAGACCATTCGATCAGACAATGGCGGAGAATTCACTTCAAATGAATTCAAAGAGCTATGCAAAGAATCAGGGATTAAGAGGGAGTTGTCCACTCCTTATAATCCACAACATAATGGGGTTGCGGAATGAAAGAACAGAACGATCATGGAAGCTGCAAAAGAAATTCTTCATGATCAAGACCTTCCTATGCATCTTTGGGCAGAAGCTGCATGAACAACGGTGTATGTACAGAACCATACTCCACATAGAGTACTCGAGAATAAGACTCCTGAAGAAGTCTTCTGCGGCAAGAAACTAGAAGTCAGCCATCTTAGAATATTCGGTTGTCCTGTGTACATCCACATTCCAAAAGAGAAGAGGACTAAATTAGATCCTTCAAGAAATAAGGGTATATTTGTGGGATACTCTGAAAGCTCGAAGGCTTACAAAATATATTTCCCAGGATATAAGAAGATTGACATTAGCAGGGATGTGACATTTGATGAAGGCACAAATTACAACAAATCCAGAAAGAGACCTGCTGAAGAACCTGAAGAAGCATAAGCACCCAGAATTCATGACACAACCATGAATGAAGAAACTCAAGAAGAAGATCGATAATTTGAAGAACCACAAAGACTTGTAGATTCACCTCTTGAGAAGAATCCTCATAAGAGGAAACCTGCTTGGGTATGAGAACTTATCCAAGGTGTGGAAAGATATGGGGCTCCAGAAGAGAATCATAGAGAAAGAAAGAGGACCAGATCCTGTTCCGGGTATGTAGCTTTACTATGTGATTTCATTGATAAAGAACCTTCCAGTTATGAAGAAGCGGTATAACGGAAAGAATGGAAGGATGCTATGATCGAAGAGTACCAATCGATCATGAAGAATGATGTTTGGGATGTTGTCCCAAGACCGGATAGGAAGTCAGTTGTAACTTCCAAATGGATCTACAAGATCAAACATGCTGCAGATGGTAGTATTGAAAAGTATAAGGAAATATTTTTAGCTCGAGGTTTCTCTCAGAAAGAGGAAATAGACTATGAAGAGACCTTTGCACCTGTAGCCAGATACACTTCCATCAGATCAGTACTTGCTTTGGCTGCAGTGATGAAATGGAAGATACACCAAATGGATGTCAAGACTGCTTTCTTAAATGGTGTAGTGGAAGAGGAAGTTTATGTAGAAAAACCACTCGGGTTTGAGACACATGATAGGGAGTCTCATGTATGCAGATTGAAGAAATCCCTGTACAGTTTGAAACAGGCACCCATGACATGGTACGGTAGAATTGATAGCTTTCTATCCAGTTTGGGCTTTACCAAGAGTAAAGCAGATTCCAACCTTTACTACAAGGTTGAAGATGGTAACCCAGTGATGCTTCTACTATATGTAGATGATTTGTTTGTGACAGGTATGGATGGGTTGATTACTGATACAAAGAGAAAGCTTGCTTCCAAGTTCGAGATGAAGGACTTGGGTATGATGCATTACTTTCTAGGTATGGAGGTATGGTAGAGTGCGGATGGAATATTCCTTGGACAAGGGAAGTATGCAATAGAGATCCTGAAGAGGTTTGGGATGATGGATTGTAAGATTATGGCCACACCTATGGCAATGAACCTGAAGCTATTGAATGATGATTCTTCAGAGAAGTTTGATGCTACGATGTATCGTCAGATGATTGGGTCATTGATGCACCTGACGAACACGAGACCAGACATTTGCTTTGCTGTGAACACCTTGAGCCAGTTCTTGACAGATCTGAGAAATGTTCACTTGATTGCTGCAAAGAATATTCTGAGGTACTTGAAGGGTACAGTTGATTATGGGCTCAAGTATGATGCAAATCAAATAATTAACCTGTAGGGTTATGTTGATTCATATTGGGCAGGCAGTGCCATTGATAGGAAGAGCACTTCAGGGTGTTGCTTCAGTATGGGATCAGGTGTGATCTCTTGGTTTAGCAGGAAGCAATCCTGTGTGGTACTGAGTACAGCTGAAGCAGAGTATGTCACAGCTTGTTCAGCTAGTTGTGAGGCAGTATGGATGAGGAAGCTACTATCTGATTTATTTGATCTCTAGATGGATGCTACTTGTATACATTGTGACAACTAGAGTTGTGTGAAGTTGTCAGAGAATCCAGTGTTCCATGACAATTCGAAGCATATCGAGATCAAGTATCACTATATCAGGGATATGGTGCAGAGAGGACTAGGGAAGCTCCAGTATGTTACGATGGAGGAACATATAGCTGATGTGTTGATGAAGCCATTAGCCAGAGTGAAGTTCAAGTAGTTCAGGGAGAAGCTTGGTGTTCTCCAGATCGAGGTTTCCTCCAAGGGAAAGTGATGAGTCCCAAAGCCATTATGTCGAGTAGGACAGATGTAAGGGCTACCGCCATTCTGATGAGCAGGTCAGATGTAAGGGAAGAGCCATTCTGTTCATGGCTAAAGGATTTGGTTCCTCCCATGTCAGATGTGAGTGCTGGCCATTCTGTCGAGTAGGACAGATGTAAGGGCTACAACCATTCTGACGAGCAGATCAGATGTCAGGGCAGAGCCATTCTGTTCATGTCTAAAGTATTTGGTTCCTCCCATGTCAGATGTGAGTGCTGGCCATTCTGTCGAGGAGGACAGATGTAAGGGCTACCGCCATTCTGACGAGCAGGTCAAATGTAAGGGCAGAGCCATTCTGTTCATGGCTAAAGGATTTGGTTCCTCCCATGTTAGATGTGAGTGCTAGCCATTCTATTGAGTAGGATAGATGTAAGGGCTACCACCTTTTTGATGAGTAGGTCAAATGTGAGTGCTGGCCATTTTGATGTGATTGTAGGATTAGGTCCTATATGATTAGATATAAGGGCTGCCACCTTTTTGACGAGTAGGTCAGATGTGAGTGTTGGCCATTCTGACAAGTAGGTCAGATGTAAGGGCTACCACCTTTCTGATGAGCAAGTCAGATGTGAGTGCTGGCCATTCTGACAAGTAGGTCAGATGTAAGGGATACCAAATACCTACGAGGAGGTAGGCATACACCCAGCATGAAATAAGGCTGGCTCTGTAGAACTTCTTGTGATGAGAAGAATCATGAAATAGCACACATGATGATGACCAGATGAGATCCAGATCGAACCATGATCCAGATCCAGTTATGATGACTCCGAGAGATCCAGATCGAGTGATGATCCAGATCCAACAGTGATGATCCAGATCGAGAGATGATCTAGATCGATTGATGATCCAGATCCAGTCCAGTGATGTTGATCCAGATCGAGAGATGATCTAGATTCAGTGATGTTGATCCAGATCGAGTGATGATCCAGATCCAGTGATGATGTCCCATGATGATCCAGATTCAAAGAATGAAGATGACTTGAAGACTCAAAAGACTCGAGATGTAGATGATGAGATGATCCAGTCAATACAGAAAAGAAGACCAGTGCTGAAAATTGTGTCGAAAGAACACCTTCCTAGTTAAGAGGGAGTGTTGATGTATTTGTAACTTTGGAATGTATTCATCTATGTATATTATGTATTGTAACCCGATGTTTATTCCGGGATGTATCTATTATGTATTTGATTCATGTTTTCATGCCTCGATGTTCCGATCGGGAGGATCAATAATGTAAACAAGTCATGTCAAATCATAGTGGGTAACCCTCCGATTGTGTAAGGGTTAAAGTCCCCGCAGTTCCGAGGCACTAGGTTTATTAGAATCTCTCAGTAGAGGTCAGCCCTAGCAGGGTCTTAGTCATGTCAGGATTAGTATAAATAGAGAGCTGGGATCTCTATTTAGCACACATCACTCACACACTCAAGTGTAGCGCATAGTTGAGGAAGGAGAAGATACTGGGGCTAGACAAGAAGAAGATTACTGCTGTTGGGAGTGCATCTTATTGTTTTGGGGTTTTACATCTTGTGCTGATTCTATCTATGAGGAAGTTGCAGGGTTTTCTCCATTTATGGTTTCCCCGATCAAAAACACTGTGTTCATTGTCTGTTGTGTTTGATTGCTGTACTTGTTATTCTCTCAGTAAAGATCCTAACATAATGCTAGCTTAATGTTGAAAAACTAACATTATCAAGTTTGGTGATGGATTTAATGGTCGCCATATTTTTTTAGCATAACAACATGCTACTTAGCGTTAAGAATCTTAAAATTTAACAATATTTTGACATCTATAGAGTGGATAGTCATTTAGATGTACATAAAGTCACAAATTTTCAAACTTGACAACAGTCAACAAATGTTTACAATAGACAACAACTAACAAATGTTCACACTTGACAACAACTAACAACAAAAGTTAATAGCAACTTGGAAATGTTACGGATGAGAAATGTACATCGTGGTATATAATAAATCTCCATGGTGGCAAGTAAGAATGAGCCATTGTAGTACTCATTGTGCTTCATATTTATCTACACTGTGCAGCTCAAATACTTTGTTGGAGTGTCAAGGTGATTTTTTTCACTTAAATTACAAGCCATGACAATGCGTCTCAAGTTTGTTTGTTGGTAATTATACCCAGTTAGAATGGTTACAATAGCATGGGTAGTAGACTCACCTCCAATATAAGGATACTCCCCAAATAACTTTCACCATTGTTGTATCGCACTGGCCTTATCAGATTTATGGAAGGATAATCACTAATGGGATATATCTAACCTTACATAAAGTAACACTTAATGAATTCCTTTTGACAACTCTACTGAAAAGAATTAGCAGTTAGATAAACTTTAAGTTGGGTTATTCATTGCATCCAATAGGAAGAAAATACAACTTGAACCATGGTGAACATACATAGTACTCCATTATGGAGAACAAATAGCCTTCAAAGTTCCAAAGTCACCATACCCAATCAAGAAGAAGTCTACAACCAAAAAGCATAATGTAGTCTTTCAAGATGCGTCTTAGAGAGCATTCAATGGCCAAGATACCTCAAGTTATTTATCTTAATGTTCATTGGAAAATGTAAATCCCAATGTTGTGAGATAATTGTCTTTTATAAAACTATATGTTGATGAAATGGATTAAAAAGTGTATCTTTGTAGGTTGAGCATATCATTTTAGCTTTCATCCTCGTGCACTGTAAGGATACTCCACAACGAAAAAATAACTTTTTCCATTTAATTTTTGTATTGCGTTAGCCTTATCAGAGGTGCATGATGGTTACTAATAAGATTTAGGTTACTGTAAATGAAGTAGCACTCACTGAATGACTTCGCACAACTTTATTGTAATATCTCAAACTAATATTTTATGGTTTTTTGCTACTAAGTTGTTCATATACTCAATGATGTGCAAAAAGATAAATAAAAGTTCATGCAAAATTTCCGTGCCAAATAACCCTAAAATATAGCTAATATGGAGAGATTACAGGGGAGATATTTTTAGTAAGCAGATGTACACTTACCACAGATAAATAAGCTGATATTGCTCCAGAGATATGATGCATGCAAAGTGTGCTGGAATATAGTGGTGCTTTCCTCAATTTGACGCCCAGTTGCAGGCATGCCCCTTTCAGGAAGATGTTGACGTTTTTGGAGGAGGAGGTGCCCAATAATACTGAAACTTTGTCGGGATGTTGGTATTGTCCTCTCAGAGAGAATGGTGGTAGCATGCAGAATTTGTTTCCTCCCTGAGGCACCTAGCAAATTGTTTTGGTGCTTAATTAGAAGGTGATTAGAAGAGGACATTACAGTCCTCCCTGCTTGAGATTGATTGTCCTCAAGCAACTGCAAACTAGGATGTTGCAATACCTTCACTCCCTCCCATGTGGCATCTTCCATAGGTAATTATTTCCATTTTACCGAGTATTCTCGAATCACCCTTTTTCAGAGTTTCCTTTCTCGAACCTGTAGGATTCTCTCTGGAATTGGTACCAAAATCCTTTCATCATCTAAGGTAGGAAACTCGATGGATGGAATAATGTGTTGCCCTATTATTTTCTTGAGGTTGGATACATGAAATACATTGTGAATTTTTCTTTCCTCTGGCAGCTCTAGTTCATAAGCCGCCTCTCCAACCTTCTTGAATACCCTGTAAGGACCATAGAAATAAGTTTTTAGCTTTTCCACTCCTTTTTTCTTGAGTGAAGATTTCCTATAAGGTTGTAGCCGTAAATATACCTGATCTCCCACCTCAAAACTCTCCTCAATCATGTGTCAGTCTGCATATAGATTCTGTTGATTATGAGCTTCCTGTAAATTCTCTTTTAGGACCTTAAGAATATCTTGACTGTCATGTACCCAATATTTTTCCTTTGGTGCTATGTTGTCTCCAAAATCCAATTCTACAAAGTTTAGTTCCTCATAGCCATATAGACACTTAAAAGGCCTCATCTTAATAGACATATGGTGGGTAGTATTGTAGTAGTACTCCCCTAAGTGTATCCATTTAATCCATGTTCTCTGTTGTCCTGCTACACAATTTATCAAATACCCCTCAATCCATTTGTTGAAAATGTTTTCCTGCCTATTGCTCTGAGGATGATAACTTGTGCTTGTAGCAAGTTCTGTCCCTACTAATCTGAAGAGATCCTGCTAGAAAGCACTGGTGAATTTATTGTCATGATCACTGACAATGGTTTTGGGTATCCCATGAATAAGTCGTCTACCCGTGATGTTGAATAGTCGGAATAAATAGCAAAGAAGTGAGAAAATTTGGTCAACCAATCTACTACAACATGTAAGAAGTCTCATCCCTCTACCTTAGGTAAATATGTAATGAAATCCATCGAGATGCTTTCCCATTTCTGCTCCGAGATCGGTAATGGATGAAGTAACCCTGTCAGATGAGTGTGTTGGATTTTATTCTGCCGGTAGATATTGCATTCCCGAACATGCTGTATTACCTTTTCCATGAGAAACTCTCTCTAATTTGTCTGTAAGTTTTCAAGAACACCTGATGCCGTGATAAAGGCTAATCATGCGATACCTGCATAATATTTCTCTTTAAAGCTAACTCTAGGACGAGGTATATTCTACTCTTGTAATAGATGATGTCTTCAATTATCATGTACCTGTCATCATATATATGTCCTTCTAATAATTCACAAGTAATTTTTTTTTTAATATTCTTCCAAGAGAAGAGACCTCTAATTTGTAGATATACTCACGAGTGATAATGAGGCTGGTCATCTGGATAAAGAATCAACTACAACATTGTTCTTTCCTTTAACATATTCTATTTCGAAGTCGTATGCCTATACCTTGCTGACCCATTTCTATTGATGCTCATTTAATTCTTTCTGCTAAAAGATGTATTTGAGGTTGTTGTGATCTGTCTTGATTTTAAACTTGCTTCCCACCAAATACTGTTTGAATTTTGTTAAGGGATGTAGGATGGCTAGCATCTCCTTATCATATGTAGAGTAGTAGCGTTCATAGTATTTAAGTTTCCGGCTTTAGAAGGCAATCGGGTGATGTTTTTGCATCAATAATTCCCCTAGTCCCTCTCATGAAGCATCACACTCAACAATTAATGACTATGAGAAATATGGTAGTGCCAAAAATGGACAAGAACTCATGATTGTTTTCATTTTCTCAAAGGTTTGTTGTGCCACTTCTGTCGATGTGAATGCCCCTTTATTTGTAAGATCGGCGAGCAGTGCGGAAAATTGAGAGAACCCCTTTACGTATATCCTGTAATATGTGCAAAGGCCTAAGAATCCCTTCAGTTATGTTACCGTCTTTGGTGTAGGACAATACAAGATAGCTCTAATATTTTCCATGTGAACCTGTACCCCCTCAACACTGATTATATTCCCTAGATACAACATCTCCTTCATACCAAACTCACACTTAGACATTTTTGTGTAAAGCGATTGTTCTTCTAGAATTTCCAGTACCTCATCCAAGTGTTTCAAATTCTCCTCCCAAGTTTTACTGTAAATTAAAATATCATCAAAGAATACAAGTAAATAATTTCGTAACTAAGCCTTGAAGGTGTGGTTCATGCAATATTGGAAAGTTGTTGGGGCATTGGTGAGTCCAAAAGGCATGACTAAGAACTCATAGTGACCATAGTGGCAATAGAAGGTTGTCTTTGAAATATCCCGATCCCTTACTCAGATCTGATGGTACCCTGATCGAAGATCATTTTTTGACAAATATTTTGCACCCTTTAACTCATCCAGAAATTCATCAATCCTAGGGATGTGGTACCTATTTTTGATGGTCTTCTTATTGAGTGCTCTATAATAAATACACATCCGTAAGGTGCCATCTTTATTTATAACCAAAACCATTAATGATGCATAGGGACTACAACTTGGTCGAATATATCCTAGCTCCAGTAGTTCCTTGATTGTTTTTTTGATCTCATCCATGTACCTTTTAAGATGTCTATACGGAGTGGTGATGACTACCTGTGTCCCCTCCTCTAACTCAATAATGTGCTCAAATCCCCTATCTATTGGTCTACCTGCTGGAATATCTCTAAATACCCTCTCATGTTTATGTAATAGTGTCTGAATATTTGTTGGATGTTGGGTGTTGTTATCGGGACGTTTTCTAAAAGTGACAAGGCATACAATTGCCCATTCTATATCTCCCCATCTAAGTACAACCTCCATTATTTGTGATGATACTGATTTGGGGGGATAAGTGTTCATGCCCCTCAAGACTACCCGTTTTCCATCCTATCCCTGGAATTCCATTTCCATTTCCATATAATCCATGTATATTTTCCTATTGAGTAGAGTAATTGAACCCCTAATACTACATTTGTATCAACTACATTCACCACATAAACTGAGTCGGTCATATTGTAGTTCCCCAATGTGACATTCAGTTTGGGAATCGAATGGTTGCACTCCATGCTATTATTACCTGCTACTACTATGATGAGGGCCCTCAAATTTCTCTTTTTGAATACCCCGCTTAGCCACCCATGTTGCATCAATGAAGTTGTGGGTTACCCCCCCATCAATTAACACACCTACCCTGTGGCCCTCTACTACTTCCCTGACCCTAAGAGTATGAAACCTAGTTACTCTGGATAATGTAGCAATAACTCCTCATGGTGTCTCTCCCTGAAGCGACTCCTCCTCTACTGCCATGAATTCCTCAGTTGTTTACTGTTCGGATTTCCCCCCTTCACTGTCAGAGTAGACTTCTATGTGGTGGGACTTTTCCTTCCCTGTGCACCCGTGTCCTATAACCCATGGTTCTTGACAAGTAAAATATAATTTTTTCCTTCTCAAATATGCCTCATGTCATCGCCCAACCAAGTTTTTTTGGCCATTCTTGTTGAAAAGGTTTTTTGTCTTTTTCTTTTACTGGGAAGTTTGTTTTAAGTGGAAACCTATTCTTAGGAACTGATTGTTGTAGATCTCTGGTTCTACTGATCATATCCTATAGGGTGGATAGTTTGTAGGATTTCACCCACCCTCGTAAAGGTTCTGTCAAATCCTCTGAAAATAGCATAATCAACCTACTCTTGGACACATCTATTACCATAACAACTATTCTCTAAAAATATGAGATGAACGCCTTGTCACTACCTGTCTATTTGAGTTGAGCTAACTCTCTAAAATGTATCTCTGGGTCCCTTTTGTCAAACTGCTCCATGACCCTCTGTGTGAAGTCACTGTAGGAACTGATGGTGTTGTGACCCAATTTCACTAGCCCATGGTACCACCACTAATGAGCCTCTCCGTCCATATGTAAGGTGGCCAATTTAATGGCATATGTCTTCGTCATAGGGTTCAGTTGGAAGTAAGTATCCAACTTCTGGACCCATATTCTCGATGAACCCCCGCGAGTCCCATCAAAGTTAGCGATGGTCAATTTGTCTAAGGTTTTTTGCAATTCATAATTCTGGGTTAACCCTCTGTTAAAATTCCTTAGATAGTTCTTGTTTTTCATATCGTAGAAGTATGAAAGTGACATTGCTACATGGAACTCATTTCCCAAATCCCTGTACTCATGTAAGTAAGCTCCAAATGGTTTACTAGGTTTTGTTGGCATGACTGGTCCCACTACTACATTCTCTAGGAAGTGAGGCATAGTAGTTATGTTGGAAGGTTTGTTATATATATGAGGTGTGTTTTGCATATTAGTGTATGCATGTTTCCCGCTACTACTGGTAGATCCTCTATCTAAGAGTGAGAGAGGTATACTGCTATGACCTGGTTCTGGCTTGAGATCCAATCTATTGATTGCATGCAATACTTCCTTCTGCCCTTTAGCTAGGTCATTCAATGCACTTACCAAGATGCAAAATTACAAATTGTCTTCGTCTTCTCTTGTTCCTTTTCCTTTGTCAGAGTGTATACCTGTTGGTTCCATGTTTGAATTGGTATCATCTAACTTAATATCTTCAAATTCTTGCTCCTTAGTGTACCTACTCTTCCTTCTCCTATAGGTTACTAAAGTATCTTCTTATGGATTCATTTACTTTTCATTTTCAAGCCCATAGTTGGAAAGGAACATGCTCTAATACCACTATAATATCCCAAAATAATATTCTATGGTTTTTTGCTACTAAGTTGTTGTTCATATACTCAATGATGTGCAAAAAGATGAATAAAAAGTGCATGCAAAATTGCCATGCCAAATGGCCCTAAAATATAGCTAATATGGAGAGATTATAGGGGATATATTTTCAGTAAGCAGATGCACACTAACCACTGATAAATAAGTTGATAGTGCTCTAGATATATGATGCATGCAAACTATGCCGAAATATAGTGTTGCTTTCCTCAATTTGACGCCCAGCTATAGGTGTGCCCCTTTCAGGAAGATGTTGATGTTTTTGGAGGAGGAGGTTCTCAATACTACTAAAAATTTGCCAGGATGTTGGTCTTGTCCTGCCGAAGAGAATGGTGGTTGCATGCTGAAGTTTTGTCCTCCCTGAGGCACATAGTGAGTTGTTTTTCTCTGAAAGGGTGACGTCCCCTCTTCCCCACAAATATGCTGCTGGAAGCAATGGATGTGTTGGAAATGGGCTGATGATCACTTGGTGTGATGTGGTAATCCTTCTGAGAGAAATGGTGATGACATGCAGAGGAAAAACTGGGCTTAATGGTCCTAGCAAATCCTTCTAGGGTTTTCCAACTACTCCCCAGCTACAAATGTGAACCTGCAAATAGATGTTCTATGGGTGTTGGATCTCTGGATATGAAAGAATACAATGAATGCCAATAGTATACTTGGATGGCCTACCCTGAAAGAGATTAGGGAAGATATATTTCACTTCCGAAACCATTGTTAGCTGAAGACACCGTCTTCAACCCTAGCTGCTATTGCTGCTCAAAAATGCGAAATCAACAATAATAATCATAGGTTCCTTTTTTGCTCCAATAACCCTTCTTAAATAGATTAGAATGTACTTTTAGGGTTTACGCATCACTTTTGCATGCATGCAATTCTAATTTCATGTTGACTTTAAGCCTAAAGAAATCACGAGGGGTTCACTCATTGAAATTGTAACATAGCACGAGCATTCGTAGGATATTAAATAATATCTTTAATTTCATGAAATATTGGAGAAATCCTCTTGAAATTGTATTGTTGAGGCCCCCTCCCAATATACCTTTCCAATTAAGAAAACACATAGTTTCATCAAACATTGTAGGTATCCATATCTATTTTTATCAACCCATTTTTAATGCCCCTTTTATATAATATTATTAAGTTGTAACAAACAGGAGCCCTAACACATCTTATTATACCCAAACATGATTCTAAATAAAATAATAGTATAATGTTAATAATGATCCCACCAGGTTTGGAGGGGTGACTGATCCATTTGTAGTGTTGGATAGTGGAAGACCCAACAAAATAGTAATGGGGAAGGAAAAATGCATAAAAGGAAACCCAGTGAAGAGATCAATGTAACAAGGAATGTAAAACAATGATAGTCCAATAATGAGTGCAATTCTTAGAAAATATGAGAATCGTAGACGTTTCACACCATAGCTTTCCAATCTACTAATTTTATATCATGTAATTATAAGTATAGCCATAGAGAGATCATATTTTTTATAAGCTTAATAAACTAAACTCCATAAAAATGCAAAATTGAAACCCTTTCATGGACGGACTTCCCTACACTTCATTGTATTTTATTTATTGAGACAAGATGTGAACACACACTTAATTTTCGCTAAGAACAAACTACAACAAAGAAATAGTATTTATTCATGGGGAAAATGTATTAGGAAAATTTTAAATATGTTTAAAAAAATTGAAACAATCCGTTGACAAAGAGTTAAGTCCTAATGAAATATTTCTTATCTGTTGTGCTAACTTTCCTCTACTTTAATTGGCCATCTTGTATACAATCACTTCTTACATTTAAATTTACTTAACATTACATAAAACTCTATTCAACATAAATATTAAATATTTTAAAAACAATATCATAAAACAAATATAAAAAACATTATATTTGACATGCACAAACATGATATACACACACGCGCGCGCATATATATATATATATATATATATATATATATATATATAACAAGTTATTATTTAAAAAAAATCAGTNGGGAGCATGGCTATTAGCATTCCAAGCCAAAATATTTAGTAGTTTCTTCTTATTCTTTAAGAATAAGTCATCGAGACAATTTGATGAGGAATTCAATAAGGCACAACCTTGTGTGAGATATAAGAGGAATTGGTGGGAAGGAAGGTCTCTCCTTACGACCTCCAAGTATATGAAGAAGAAGCTATATATTTGAATCCATTCCACAAATTGAATGTTATTCTTCACCCAACCAAAATAAAATAACCCCCAATGTTTATATTACTATGTCAAATTAAAACCCTCCCATTGAACCCTTAATACAAGGAAATATATTTTTGAGGTTTCTAAGAGTTTTTAAACCCCCACTATGAATGGACGTGATATGATATTACCTAACTAGTGAACCTCCCATGAAATAAATAAGGCTTTCTTTATCATACTGATGACTTTAATACCGGAAGAGTGCCATGTTCTGTTCTAAGTATCAAATGTCCTCAGTCAATTCCCTTTTATGCAGTACCTGCGCGAACCTATGGGAATTAAGTAGGTTAGCGAGTGTTTTGGTGGTTAATTAGAAGAGGAAATTACATCTATTAAAAATGATTAGTAGTTAGTTAAAATTTAAGTTGGGTTCTTCATTGCATCCAACTCTCTCTCTCTCTCTCTATATATATAGAGAGAGGTTGGTCATATCATTTTTTGCTGAAGTGGTGTTCATATACTTATGGACCGTATATTGACCATTCACAATGTACGTTAATTACTAACTTCACTATATACTTTGCAAATCCAGTTGACCATATTCTACTATGAAATTTTAAAATACATACATTTATTTCTAATAGACTTTCATCCTCATGCATTTTAATGTTTTACAAGATGTTCTAATACAAGAAGTGTAAGATACAAACTACACACGCACACACAAGTGTACATAAGTTATTTTAATTAAGTGAGAGTTAGCTTTTTTTACAATGGTTACCATATTGTTGTTGCACTTGTGCTACGAATGTGAAACATTTTTATTACATTCTTATTTCTTATGTCCTTCTATCATAATTTAGCTTACCACTATTGCGCCACTCTGGATGTATTAATCGGTGCCTTGCTTAGCATTCACACTAATGCACACAATTTTGTTTTGCAGGTACTAATAATCAACTACAAACCTTTTCTTAAGCTGAGTCAGCCAGTTTTGTGTAGTGATCATGTTCTTCTTATTTCGGTTCAATACACCATTTTCTTATTAATCAACTCTCGTTTGGGTTAAATACAACATTCTCTTATTATTAAGCTCTCGGAATTTAGCTCATTTCCATGTTTTTAGTGCACACTCCGTATAGGTAATCCTATAGGTACTCACTTGTTTACATTAATTATAGGTTTCATGGTTTTATGTTTCATGTTTTTAGGTTTCATGATTTCAAGAAAATATTTGTGAATAGTATTTGTAAACCACAATTTTTATATTTCAAGAAAAAAATTCCAATCGTTCTTTCAAACCACAACTTTAATATTCTTAATGACAACAATATTTATATGGAACCATTGTATTTACATTAGCAATAAATCTACTTCCACTTTAACACATTATCTGATTTCAACGTGATCGCAGACAAAAGAAAGGATGTGAATGTTTTCGAATTTTTATTTATCTAAGGGATTTTTCTAACAATGCTTACCTTATTGTTATTGCGATCACACTCACAGAGTAAATATGACAACCTTTTCCACCTTCTTAGTATTCTCTTCCTCTATGATGAAGAAACCGGTTAAATTCAAATCAAACAGAACTCAAAGTAATACTGACATCACCATTTCAAACTCTACATGCAATATATACTTACCTTGTCTTGTTCCACTCTAGCATCAAAGTGTTAATCTTTTCCATCAACTTACTCTTGTCTCATTCTGCAATCAAGCTCACTCTTCTCTCATTTTGTAAGGAAAACAAAATTCAATCGTTCTTTCAAACCGCAACTTTAATATTCTTAATGGGTGAAAACACGAAGTTGGGAAACAATTTCGTGACAATTTGCTTTTTTTTGGTTATAATTTCAAGTTTCTCAGCAGAGAAAAAAGTAAACATATTTTTTTGGCCGAGATTTGTAATAGTTCCCAAATGAGAAATTACCACGGTTAAAATTATCTCGTCTGAGAGTTCTTCGATAGTTAGAAACGTTTTCGGTAGAGAATATTAAACTTTCTTGTTCGAGAGTATAGCCATATTTTTCATATTAAACTCTTGGAAATGTTTCTCGGCCAAGAATTTAGATATAAACTCTCGACCGAGAAATGTTTAACTATATAAAGGAAAATCCTCTGCCCGCTAAGTCGACCATCATCATCATTTTCGGGCTCGTTACCAGAGTTTTCTTGTTTGGGAACCCATTTCATGTGCGTTTCGAGAGCCATTACCTGCAGATTGAGATTGAGAGCGAGAATTAGAGCCAGCTACAGAGGCATAGTTAGGTCGGTTGTGTAACCTTGCCTGAACTTGTGAGGGGAAGGGGTTAAAGGCACAGGGGAGGACCTTACCTGGATAACGAGATCGATTAGGACTGGGAATCATATAATCAGAGTTCCACCTTACGCGAAGACGAAGGGAAGGCCACGGTAAGAGGACCGTTAGGTAATAATTTTATATTCTGATACATGCATGTTTTGATTCTTTTCACTGTAGTGGGGATGATTGAAAATAATTAATTCTGAGAATGTCTCTCACAATGTAGATATTCTTCTGCAATTTTAGAACATGTTTCCTTTTCTTGGATCCCACTCGACCCTAGTTATATCCAACCTTAAAACCATTACTTTCGCTATTCCCCTCCTCCAATTCTTTCTTTGAAGCTTCTATTGACATCGAACTAGAGAAAACCACTGAATTTCTAGTGTTTTTGACTAAATACCTGGTAGATGGAGTGGAAGGAGTTTGTCTTTTGTTTACTGAAAGAGATAGTTAAAAGATAAAGAGATACATGGTGGAAGAGACCTCATACCTAATAGACTTATTTTGCAGCCGACTTATCTTATTACTGGCAGGAAATATATTGATGAAATCCACCAACCCTCCTATACCGATATGATATAGGGATTTTATTGTTTATAGAAAAGATGGAGGGCCCCCAGGGTTACCCTTAAAATTCTCACTGGGCTCGACCGACTAACAGGGCTAATAGGGCTCACTGGTTCTGTATAACTTGAAGTACTTAATAAAGTAGATGGTTCCCCAAAGGCCGACTAGGATAGATGAGTTATTTCTTAACTATTTCTGTCATTATTGAGGGGGTAATATAGACTTTTCCTCGATAATTAAAGGGAGTTGTTGAAAAAAACATCCATATAAAGAACCAATGCTTCCAACCATCAAGATCACTTGACTTAACTTCCGTACAAACGATCCATGAGGATCTAAACCCTTAGCAGCTGAAAACAACACCTCTTCTTCTAGGAGGATGAACCCTTAACTATTCCATCACCATGCTGAGAAAATTGTTGTGCATCACAGTTGACTAGTCCAGGAAATTTCCAGAAAGGAGGAAACAATGAATTCCAGATCCACACCCTCACAAGACTATTGAAATACTTTAGAATAAAGGCTCACCTCGAAACTTTTGAAGACAAATGAATCCCCTTGGATTTGAGAAAAAGGGACTGTTGTCCCTGTCTACATACTTCTAGTTGGTGAATTCCAAATAAGTTGGGGTGCATCTCATCTGAACTAAATTCCAATTACTCCTCTTCGTACGCCATGCTTATCAACAGTCTACTGACTGCTAAGCGAACTCTAGAAATAATTTAAAAAAAAAACCTACCCCAAGAAAAGTTACAAAGCCCCCCCATTTTCCAAGCCAAATAAATCTTGAGTTATGGTTGTATGGCATCCAAGTCTCGTCATAACAATCCATGCGGCTAAATCCTCATATTTCCTATCAAATTTTACCATGCTGTCATCCTCACGAGCAGGCATGCATATCCTTCCCTTAATGGCATACCCACCAGGATTTATAGCTCCAAGATCAATCATGGTTGAGGGTGCAAGGGATCACATGTGTAAAGTTATTTCATTGTTTGTATTCCCCCGAAATCCTTCCCAAATATATTGTAGCTGAAACTGTTTGTCATGAGTGCATGCTTTAATGTCCCATTCTTCATTAAGAGGAGATGCATATGGAGCCTTCCCCTATCCACCTATCCTACTGACGAGTGTCATGTGCAATGGGGGGAAGTGTGATCTAAACGGTCAATGTCACCTACTTCTTGGGATTCATTTGAAAATACTTATTAGACCACCATGTTAATTGAAGCATGTCATGAATGTATCCTTTATGATTGCATAAACTACTTGATTCTTTTGACTTTGATCGCAAAAGAAACCTTTTGTTCTTTTCTTTCCATATTTCCCAAGCCAATTGGTGTAAGTGGAGTTTCCACAATCTGTTGAGAATGACATTGTCAAATGGATCAAGGGCCCATTTTGTTATGTCTAGGACATGGTTCCATTTAACATGATAAGTTCTTTCAAAATAACAACACTTTTGTCCTATAATTTTGAAGAATAGGGGCATGTATCTAACAAATGTCCAATGATTTCACACTCTAGTTTCGTGCTCTTTTTGCAAAGAAGGAAAATAGATGTCCAAGAAAGCCTCTCTTATCTCAAGTAAGATGTGTTTCTTAATCATAATCCACTAAAATGTCACCACCTTAGGTTAAATGCTACCGGTACTCCAAATCTTTTGCCAAATGTGAGATTATCCTCATCTGTTTTTAGGAAGTACATTTTTTTAACAATAAAATGTTTTCTTGAAAGATATCCCATCTAAACTATATATATATATATATATATATATATATTCATGTTTGTTTTTCAATTCAAATAGGCATGTTCAAATATAATTACTTTCTTAAACTTAGGTAGTTCCAACATGTACCAAGGGACTTTGTCATGCATTTGAAGTAGTATATTGTTTATTTAAAATGTTAAAAAATTATAGACATTAAAAATGGTAGCAACCTCTCAAAACCCTTAAAGACCCTTAAAGACATGAAATAACTATGTACCTAACACTTTGATACATTTAAAAAAAACTATAATTTGACACTCTATTTTCTGTCAAATTTACTACCTATCGTCTACACCATTCTAAATAAACATCACCCTAAAACACCTAAACATATGGACCTCAATGTTCCAGCGTGATAGTTTTATTAATAATATGTACGTAGCCCTTAAAACCCTTTGTCCTTCTCTTACAAACATTGTAACGATTCTACGTATGGACCCCATGTTGAACAGTCTTGTAGGTTTCCCAAACCAGTAAAAAAGAAGGACCGTTAGGCTACGTGGGTCTACATAATCAAACGCTCTTGCCACGTTATTGTTTCGTCTGGATTCTTCATGAGATCTGTACTATAACAAATACCTTGCATTCTTCATGGCCATCTAATATTGTTGTCCCCACTTCTACTTCTGTATAAGCTTTAATCCAACTCAACGTCTCAGACCAAGATTAATATATACCACTGGGACTTGTAGTGGAGAACACGTGATGTATTATTGTTAATTTCTTATTATCATTGTGGGGCAGAATTTCGTTAATAAGTCTGCAACATTCACATTATCAAAATACCACAAATTAGAACATGAGGAAATTCATCAATTATTGGTGATGCTCCCACAAAAGACTCTCAAATCACCGAGATATATGCCCAAGTTGTCCAACTACCACCTCTGGATTCGAAGCCTCTTCGAGACCCCTACTCATGTTATCATCCTTCTCAATTTAACCATATTGAAAGGCAATCTTGTTTGTCTATGTAATCAAGCTAGGTTCAATAGGATCTACAAAAGATTGATTACCCCCTACTTACATATCCTTACAAATCTAAAACTTTTTTGAAATAGAATCTCATAGACTTCAGTTACATGTTTGTAACAATAAAATCTAGTAGACTTGAAAGGCACTCCCAAATATCTAAAACTTTTTTGAAATAGAATCTCATAGACTTCAGTTACATGTTTGTAACAATAAAATCTAGTAGACTTGAAAGGCACTCCCAAATATTCCAATTGTTGCGAAAAAGTATGGACCCCTTTTGTAAATTCATTTCACTAGCTATTCCATACCTTAGGTCAATCCCTTCCAAAATCCTAGAAAGTGATACTATTCACGTATTTAGGAAGCTCATATTTACATGTAAGAAAGAACTAAGAACATTCTTAATCTCCTTGCAAAAATTTGGAGACAAAAAATACAAAGACAACTTTTAACATTTCACCCAAACTGAAGTGATATTAGATTACTCTACACAAGAGTCAAAAAATGAAGTCCATGACATGAAAACAAGGGGAATTGAATTCCATTTCCAAATACTGGACACTATCTTTTTCAAATCCATGTGATTCTTGAACCAAAAACCCAGCCAAGCCTATGAAAAATTAAAATAAAATTGGAGCATGCCCCATTCATGGAGCCTATTCCATCTATAATCACTCCCTCAAAGATGTATTGCCTACCTTACAATCATGATATTTTTTCTTCAAATCTTGTGTAACCATCTTATCCACTTCTTGGATTTTGATATCTTTGGAGAGGACTAACATCATAGGAGAAGCCTTCTACCTCACACACTTCTTAAATTTACTTCTACCCAAGTCTTTTATAGTACCTCCACTTCCCACCTTTAATCTTGATTGATATTCACTTATATTAAAATCACCACCATTCACTAGATCCTCCACCTAAGCCCTTTTAAGCTCACCATTAATTAAATTCACCTCCCTTTCTTTTTCACCTCCTTGGATGAGGAATCATGGATCCAATTATGCATCCTCTAGGGTTCCTTTGTTTTTTAGGGTTGTTTGGAATCTATCATAAATACATTGCAACTATATTAGAAATCACAATCATAATGGAATACAAATGATAAAAATAAATATATATATTGTTTTATAAAAACTTGGCTAATATCTTATGGCGTAAACATAAGGGAACCTATCTCTCGTGTATTTTTTGATTGGGAAATCTCTCGCGTATGGTGGAAACTACACACACACACACACACACATATACCAGATTCAAGAATTCCAATTTAGAGAATGAATTCTTACTAGCAATTGGAATATGTTGGAAACAACGTCTTTGTGGAGTGGCCAAAACACATGATGGTCTCCATACTGCTGGTCCTAAGCCAAAATTATGGTGGTACGTGGTTTGGATTCTAGGTGCTACATGGGTTTAAAGGAACCAAAAAAACCCTATGAAGTAGAAAACAACATAATTTTATAGGGTTGCTAAATGATTCGATGACGTTGAACAAGAGGAAACAAGAACCTCCCAAGCATGTGCTTCTATTGTTGTGGTGTTGAAGCACCTGCCACACTGCTCCATATCTCCTATGCTTGATTTGTTTCTACTATAGAAATTTCTCTGGAAATAGAGGGAGACCCATTCACTCTAGTTTGGGATGCAAAACCATCCTTGGGGACTGAATTCTGTGTTATGATGTTCGTTTCACGAGGTTTACCATTAGGTGTGTATCTTGCAGCCCCATGATACCAAGGATACCAAGGACCCTGCTTCACCACACCATTCCATAAAATAAAATATATCCACATAAACAATTTATTCATAAGAACTTCCTCATTCTCTACCAATTCCCTATTTATTCATAAGAACTTGCAACATGCATAGTGGTCACTTCTTCATAATATGCACTGGATAAAATGTTAAACAATTTAGAGGGAGAGGGAGAGGGTAGAGTATAAGGTGAGGAAACTTCATCTCTTTGGGTATTGGTTGGCTCAAGAACTTCTTGCTCTCCACTTTTTGATGGCTATTTCCTTGGAGATTCCACCATGCCCCTCTTTCGCTCAAGTTGTTCCTAGCTCTAGAATCTTCTTATGCCTTTCTTTTTTCAGCACATTTTAGTGGATTAAATATGTCACTCGAGGAGTCATTGTATTCAACAATTCCTATTCTATCAATTATTTGTTCTTGTTATAGTGGTGCATATTCCTCCTCATGAACCATGTACACCAAAATCTCTTCTCTTTCCTATATTTGTTTTCCAGTTGTTTACTTTCCCCTACTAGTTGTAAGAAATAAGGTCCCATATTCTAAACCAATGGGAAAATTCTCTTGTACTTATTAGTTGCTAGGTGAGGCTTGAGATTGAGGAGGCATGCCTTGAATTATTGGACTAAACTGTTGAGAGATAAGGGATAGGGGGTGAATGTTGAGAGAATGTCATTCTTTCTAACTAGGGGTGTTCCAGATTTTGGGAATACTTGATCCAAAACCTTTAAGGGATCATATTTGACCTTTAGAATGGCTCCACCTCCTCATATGTGTCTTTATTAGCCATGATTTCAATTTCAGGTGAGGAGTCATGAACCTGGGGTATTGGTTGGTTTATACCCTTCTCAACCCCCAACAAAAAGTGTGGGTTGTACAATGCTCGGAATGTGCATGCAAAGTGCTAAGTAAAAAAGTCAAGTATGTCAAGAAATAGTCTTATCCTTAGTTAACAGTTGTAATACCTCAGAGATGTGCTTGCGAACCTGTAAGGAAAATTTGAAATTCCATGACAGTGAGGTTTACCAGCAGAAACAATTATCTAGGCATGCTAGTCATAGAAATATTATAACAAGAACGAGAACAAATCACAAGTTATGGTGATGGTACCATCAGTGCTAGACCAAGACATGTGATGCATTTAGGTATATTCAATTGTTAATCTGAAATATATTTATCTTGTTTGACATGTTTTGACATGCTTTTAATGTGAGAATTTCTCATCATGCAGAGGTGCACAATGTTAAATTTGGTAAATTTAAATATGACATGTTTTTTAATCTGTGGAAAATTCTTATCATGCACAACTTCACAACTTCAGGGTGAAGCAAACTTTCCTACTATGAAGTGAAACACCCTGATGTCATCGCCAGGTAAATTCAATTGTTATTCAATTCATGCCCACGTATATATAAACATAAATCTTCTTTTACCCATCTTTCTGACATCTTGTTGTGCACAGCTGGTGGCTCTCAGCATGACAGACGTCTGTCTTGGGGGTTTACAAGGGCTGATGGATAAACAAATAGGATTCCATTTCCAGGTAGAGATTGTTTACATACATTCTGACTAGATTTCTTGTTTTACATGTTTTTTAATATGTGGAAAATTCCTATCATGCACAACTTCACAGCTTCAGGGTGAAGGAAACTTGGATTCTATGCAGCCACACTCCCTGAGTTCATCGTCAAGTAAATTCAATTGTTATTCAATTCATGCTTAAGTCTATATAAACATAAATCTTCTTTTACACATATTTCTAAGATCATGTTGTGGACAGGTGGTGGCTCTCAGCATGACATACGTTTTTCTGAGGGGTCTACAGGGGATGGTGGACAAACACATAGGATGCCATTGGCAGGTAGAGATGTTTTACATACATTCTGACTAGAATTCTTGTTTGACATGTTTTTTAATATGTGGAAAATTCTTATCATGCACAAATTTACAACTTTAGGGTGAAGAAATCTTGGCTACTATGCAGCCATGCTCCCTGAGGTCATTGTTAGGTAAATTCAATTGTTATTCAATTCATGCTTAAGTCTATAAAAACTTAAATTGGCTCTCAGCATGACAGACGTTTGTCTAAGGGGTCTACAGGGGCCGATGGAAAAACACATAAGATGCCATTGCTAGGTAGAGATTGTTTACATACATTCCGACTAGAATTCATGTTTGACATGTTTTTTAATATGTGGAAAATTCTTATCATGCACAACTTTACAACTTCAGGGTGAAGAAATCTTGTCTACTTTGCAACCACACTCCCTTAGGTCATCATCAGGTAAATTCAATTGTTATTCAATTCATGCTCAAGTCTATATAAATGTAAATCTTCTTTTACACATATTTCTAATATCTTGTTACATGCACAAGTGGTGGCTCTCACGGCTCTCAGCATGACAAACATATGTCTTAGGGGTCTACAAGGGTTGATGGACACACACATAGGACACACTTAGTGTCTTATGCTTCAGATACACCCTCTCCGGGTAGAGGTTGTTTACATGTACATTCTGACTAGAATTCTTGTTTAACATGATTGTTTTATTTGTGAAAAATTACATGATTTTTCTTGTAAACTTACATGTAATTGCCAAATTTTTTTTTTGTACAGGGGCTTCTAGACATTCTAACAATAATGTTGGGACAGAAGAGGGTGCATCATGTATTTATAATGAACATATTTTATTTAAATGTGTATAATTTGATTGACAAATTATATGTATAGATTTTAATACTTGCATGTGCATTTTACTTTTTACAAGGTTTGCTGCTCCTAATCCTAATCCACCTCCTGAGACAAGGAGACGTCGTTGGGTGCATCAGTATACTCGTAATGAAAGATATGATCCTCTTTACAGTCATCTTAGAGATGTTCCTTAGGAGACTCCTTGGGAATAAAACATCGCTATGTTGATTGTGGAAGAGATGAAGGAGCATTCCTCGAGATTGTAGGAAGAACTTGATTGTTGAAATCACTCTTTTGGTACTCAACAGTGTCTCCAAATTTTTTTGCACAATTTGAATAGTTTGATCGAGACATATCTTGGGTTTTGACCATCAACCCACATTTTTCATGACATGATGCGTAGGAGGCTATTGTCAGTGATGGGTCGCCACAAGTTTGAAGAAATAAAAAAAGTTGTCACAAAAGATATGGTCTTTTCATGTTTTTACTTGCGCCCTGAAGACAAAAAATGTATAAAGATTGCAAGATTCAATGATCCACTTATTGCACCACATATTTATTCAAGGTTCCTGTGTTCATATGGGAAGTTCCCAAATAATGACAAGGTTCCTCAGTATTTTGTTAAGATGTTGATTGCAGAGTTCCGGTTTCACATGGACTTTGACTATACATATACATGATCCAGTTTCTATGGTGCGGGAAAAGGTTGTACATATGAACGACCTGATGCACGACGAGATGTTCAGTATAGGAGTCCGATGCCTCAGTTAGTACAACCACATCCTTGAGTCATATCTTTTCCAAAGTTGGAAATGACATCCCAAATAGTAAGAGGGGTGAGGGAAGAGATAAGAGAGCGTGTTGGGGTTGCATTGGCAGGGGTGGAAATCAACCATATACTATTTCATCTCCATCAAGTATGGATGAAGGCCCATTTGATGATTATTATAATGATTGCTTAAAAAGTATGAGTCTATTAGAGCTTGGGCAGTATGCAACGTACTGTAGAGACAATTATAAGTGAGTCATCGCTCAACAAAATCAAAACAGAGGCATGGTATGTAAGTATGCTATAATATATGAAATTTATTATATGAAATATAATGTTTTTATTTTCCAAATATAATGTCTATAAATTATATGAAATTTATGCAGTATACCAAATTCATGAATGATGAGGACTTTGATGATACGAAATTGCTTGACCCGGGAGAAACAGAGGCTAGTGGCACAAATATAGATGTTGAGGAAATTCTAGTTTCACAATTTCCACCGGGGATGCAAGTATGGATATTTAATTTTCATAATACTTAATTACTTTTGGTATATTTTGTCCCCAAACATGTATATAGACACACACACACACACACACACACACATATGTTAACTTTACTTTTGACTTTTCAGTCCACAAAAAACCAGGATCCATTTGTGTTCCGGTCCGAAGGTTGAGATGGATCTTCTCTAGTTGTAAATCAATAGTGCTCCAGATTCACTGTATGTACTTTTCATCTCAATCTATAAAAGAGAAGGCAGAGTTGTATGTTTATTTATTTACTTTTCAATTGAGCAGTTAGCAGTTCACTATTTTCTTGTAGCATATTTTTTTTAGAAGTAATGAAAAGCAGTCACAGGTTTTCACAGACAATTTATTGCGTTTCCATTATATTTTCTACAGTATGTGTTTATAAATTCTAGCATTAATTACAAAGTGTAGTCTCGAGTAGCCTTAAATTTTCCACTGTTTATTTTCTTGTATAAATTTTCAGTCATGGTGGTTTGACATTCTTCCATATGGTTTGTTGGACTTCCACCCCCATGTGCTTGAGCTTAGTGTCATCCCTTGGTGGACATCTTTCTCATTATTTTTCATTTTGTCGACCATTTACACATCTTAGGGAATGCTACACATGGATCCTGGTCCTTCACACTTGGCATATTGGGAACACATATTCATGTAGTTAGTTGGTGATTTGACCTATTCTCAGGGTTGCTTACTGATGGGGGTTTCACTCATAGTCTTGTTCACTCATGCACTAGCGTTGGATAATGTTTTGAGCCCACACATGTGGAAACTTTGATCTAGTATGCACTTTTTTATGACAGTTGGTTGTCATCATATTTTTGGAGTTTTCATAGAGGTAAAACACTAGTATTGGGGAGGTTTTCTTTGGCTTATGCACAACTAAATTATTCTACAAAAACTAACATTCATCAAATCTCAAATACATACACATTGACTATATAAGAGAACCAACACCAAAGCACTAAGATGGGATGTGGGAACAACACCAACACCGAAGCGAAATTATTGGCTCTTTGGGCTCTACTATTTTTTGCAAAAGAGATTGGCATTACCTCTCTCCATGTATATGGGGACTCTTATGTAATCATTGTTGGGCTTAGATGATAAAGCAACTCTCTCTGCCCTCGATTTGGATGGTTGGTGTGACAAGATTATGGAGATCAAGGCCTTCTTTCACACTTTATACTTTCATCATGCTGTTAGAGAACAAAATAAGAGGGAAGACATTTTATCCAAGGAAGCACTCCCCATGGTTGTGGGCCTACTTTCCTTCACAAAATATTACGAGGAAATAACTATCGGGGAAGACAAGATACAAATCTTCTAGAACAGAGCTTGTACCTCGTACCCTTAAACCTTTTGGTTCATTTATTTTTGAGTATGGATGGTTGATACTTTTAGCATCATATTGGATGTCTTGAGGTTGACACTGTTTCTCCTCTGAAGGTATTGATATTAGTACACTTCCCCTAACACTTCCTTGGATATATTGAACTGGGTTCTGTATGTTTCCTCCTTAGACATGTATGGATGATCTATCTTGTAAATTTTGGTTGATTTTTTTCCTCAGAGTTCACATAATGATATCTCTTTCTTGCATTGTACCTGGTCATGTGTCTTTAGTCTTTATCTTCTCGGGTCCCAAACCTTTGTTTTCAATTGTCCATAAGCTCTGCTATCATCATGTCTTGTTGGATGTAACCTTCTAGGTTTCCAGACCTTGTACTGTAATGCTGCACTGGTTTTACCTTCAATCCTTTCTTACTGTGGACTGTTTGCTTCATTCAGCTGTCGCTTATATTGGAAAATAACATAAGTTTCCACAGTTCATCTATCTCACCTTCTAATTTTTTTCTCTGCTGCAAATAACCTCTATCCTCATTGCTTTGCCATTGCACTCTTCTTTCACTCATAGGGATATAAACATCCTTATAACCTTCTGTATTATTGTACATCTCCTGAAAAAGATTTAGAACATGGAATTTTCTCTCCCAATGTTCTCCAACATGATTTATGTTATCACTTTCAAAACTTTTAGATTCAACTGCTTTTGTCTTAGCATTATCAGATTTCCCTGCCATATAACTTTGACTGCAATGTTTATTCTCATTCGTCCATATGCAAGCTTGTACCAGCGATACTGTTAGTTTTTCATCACATTTAAGCTAGCATTATGATAAGATCTTTTCACTGAGAGAATAACAAGCACAGCAATCACATAAGCACATCACAAGAGACAAGAGACACAAAGATTTTAGGAGGGGAAACCATAAATGGAGAAAACCCCTCAACTTCCTCTAAGATAGTATCACCACAAGATGTGATCCCAAAACAGTAAGATGACCTCCCAACACAACAGCAGCCTTCTGTCTTCTGTCAAGCCAAAGTATTTCCTTCTCCAAAGGTGCGCCACACTTGAGAGAGCAAGTGATGTAATTCACAAGTGATAAATAGAGAGAATCTCACTCTCTATTTATATTCTTCCGTTGACTTGAAGTGCACTCAACCATGTAGGCTTAACTTACAATTAATTACTCGAGCCTACACCTTAATTAGTGTATAATAACCCAAGTGCCCCGAAACTGTGGGGACTTACCTAATGACTTGATATGACTTGATTACATTATTAATCCTCTCGATCGGAACATCGGGGCATGACCACATGACTCAAATACATAATAGAGACATCCCAGAATAAACATCGGGTTACAATATAGAAGATACATAGAAGAATACATTCCGAAGTTACATATACATCAACACTCCCTCTTAACTAGGAAGGTATTCTTTCGACACAATTTTTCAGCACAGGTCTTCTTCTCTGCATCAACTGGATCATCTTCATCTTCGAGTCATCTTCATCTTCAATTCATCTTCGTCTTCAAGTCATATTCGTCTTCAAGTCATCTTCGTCTTCAAGTCATCTGGATCTGGATCATCTCTCGATCTGGATCATCTCTCGATCTGGATCATCATCTCTAGACTGGATCTGGATCATCACTGCTGGATCTGGATCATCACTCGATCTGGATCTCTCGGAGTCATCATAACTGGATCTGGATCATAGCTCGATCTGGATCTCCACTGGTCATCATCATGGGTATACTATCTCGTCATAGGAAGTTCTACAGAGCCAGCCCTATTTCATGCTGGATGTAGGCCCACCCCCTGCAGGTCTTCATCATCACTGGCCATACTGGAGAATCCTCAGGACTTATTACGTGCGTCACAAAACCTCGAAAGAGCATCCCAGGACTGATTACGGGCACACAGCCCAACCTATAGGATCTCCCAGGGCTCCGAATTACATGTGACCTCACCACAAAACCTCGCAAGAGCATCCCAGGACTGATTACGGGCACACAGCCCAACCTATAGGATCTCCCGGGGCTCCGAATTACATGTGGTCTCACCACAAAACCTCACAAGAGCATCCTAGGACTGATTATGGGCACACAGCCCAACCTATAGGATCTCCCAGGGCTCTGAATTACATGTGGTCATGGCAAAACCTCGTAAGAGCATCCCAGGACTGATTACGGGCACACAGCCCAACCTATTGGATCTCCCAGGGACCGAATTACATGCCATCTGCACAACCTGACTAAGTGTTCCTGGTAACTGACTAGGTGCCTCCATTCCTAGAATGGCAGTTTCCCTTACATCTGTCCTACTCGACAGAATGGCCAGCACTTATATTTGACATGGAAGAAACTAAATCCTTTAGCCATGAACAGAATGCTCTGCCCTTACATCTGACCTGCTCGTCAGAATGGCACAATCCCATCTAATGATGGAAGACTCTCAACTCCAACGAGGAGAGATTTCTGCACTTATATCTGCCATGGAAGGAACTAAATCCTTTAGCCATGCACAGAATGGCACAGACCTTACATCTGACCTGATCATCAGAATGGCTATGGATCTCAGTACTCATATCAGTCATGGAAGGAACCAATCCTCTCACCATGACGAAGTATCTCAGCCCTTACATCTGATCATGGAAGGAACCAATCCTCTCACCATGTCAGAATGGCTCTGGATCTCATCACTGTCTCTGGGAGGAAGCCTCAATCTGGAGAACACCAAGTCTCTCTTTGAAGTACTCAAACTTCAGCCTAGCCAATGGCTTCGTCAATACATCAGCTAACTGTTCCTCCGTCGAAATATACAGGAGCTTCACTACTCCTCTCTGCACCATATCCCTGATATAGTGATATTTGATCTCAATATGCTTCGACCTGTCATGGAACACTGGATTCTCTGACACCTTCACGCAACTCTGGTTGTCACAATGTATACAAGTAGCATCCAACTGGAGATCAAATATATTAGACAGTAGCTTCCGCAGCCATACTGCCTCACAACTAGCTGAACAAGCTGCGACATACTCTGCTTCAGCTGTACTCAGTGCCACACAGGATTGCTTCCTGCTAAACCAAGAGATCACACCTGATCCCATACTAAAGCAACATCCTGAAGTACTCTTCCTGTCGATGGCACTGCCTGCCCAATCTGAATCAACATAACCCTCTAGGTTAATCTTCTGATTCGCATCATACTTGAGTCCATAATCAACTGTACCCTTCAGGTACCTCAGAATATGCTTTGCAGCAATCAAGTGAACACTTCTCGGATTTGTCAAGTACTGGCTTAGGGTGTTCACAGCAAAGCAAATATCTGGTCTCGTGTTTGTCAGGTACATCAATGACCCAATCATCTGACGATACATCATAGCATCAACCGTCTCTGAAGAAGCATCACTCAATAGCTTCAGGTTCGATGCCATAGGTGTGGTCATGCAGTCCATCATCCTGAACCTCTTCAGGATCTCTACTGCATGCTTTCCTTGTCCAAGGAAGATTCCATCTATACTCTGCCACACCTCCATACCTAGAACAATAGTGCATCGACACATAACAGGAGCATCACTGGTATTCTGCCTTCAACCTTGAAGCAAAGGTTGGAATCCACTTTACTCTCAGTAAAGCCTAAAGTCATCAGTAATCTGTCCATCCTGTTATATCATGTCGAACCTCATGATCTTCTGTAGTCACTCCCTTTGAAGCGAAGCGTCGTACTCCCTCTGTCTTCTGAGCTCTATGCACTGAAACATTCTGTACTGGAGTGACAAGTAGTATCCATCTAGGATCATTGGAGACTAAGATCCTCTATCTTGAACTTCTTCAAAAGTTCATCTTTCACCCATCTGTGAGCTTGTCATTCTCTATCAACCTTGTAGCAAAGGTTAAGATATTCATCAAGCTCAGCATGTATGTGATATCCCATGGGTGTCTTCTGAACTCGTACAAGGCCTTCTTTCATTTGCACACATGATTATGCATGTCATGTGACTTCACTTCTATTAGCTGTAAATGTTTCTTCGTAGACTATGCCTTCTCTTCGTGAGAAGCCTCATGCTACGAATCTTGTTTTGTATCCCACGATGTTTCCATCTACTGCATGATGGAACTATGAACTTCTCTTCAGGTCTCGATACTACACCCAGACATCATTCTTCTTGAACTGATCTTCCCTTTCTTCTTGGTGGCTGGAAGGTTCTGCATCAATGATGTCACTGCACTCGTCATATTGTTCTTTGTCTTTGAACTGTCGTCACTTGTTCTTCGGAACAAGTCTTCATTCTTCTTTGCTTGTAAGCGATTATGTACGCGATCTTTCCTACAAGTCAAATGCATTTGCATGGTTAGAAACATTTCATAAGGAATATTTATACTGGAAAACACTTATGCATAAATATATGATCATGCAACTACTTTAGCCAATACAACATTCATCCATATCTCACTGAAACTTTCTAGATGCCTTCCATCTCTACCAGGACAACATTGAGATTGTGCACTAATCCAATATGTCAGCAAAGAGGTTTCATTCTAGATAAGTAGCAATGGAGAATTTGTATAGCACCATGAGCTACTTACCCATCACATGCATATTAGTAGTATACTGTCATTAATGCAAACATCCTATCATGCATAATACAATAACTGAATATAAACAAATGCATAACAAAATAATATCATGAAATGACAATTGGATACTTATCTTTATTTGTTTTGAGGGCATACTCCTTCTTGAGTCTTCAACTTCATCGTCTTCTTTATTCATAGTCGCATCATTTCTTATCCAAATGCTGAGGTGGATAAGAGGTTCTTCAAGAGTTGAGTTCTTCATATTCCTCATTGCTTGAGGGATCTTTTTTGGATGGAGAGAGCTTGATCTTCAGTTGTTCCCACCTTCTCTTCTTGAGCTTCTTCTTCTAGAGTCTACTGAAATGTAATCACTTCCTTCTGGAACACATTCCTTGAATGAATGAATTCCATGATCCTGGGA
>LPNX010970499.1:2559-46376 GCA_001517045.1 Pseudotsuga menziesii
GTTGTCTACTTCTTGAACATTGCAAAAAAAATTGTATGATTAAATTTTAGAAAAGAAATTACTTGTAATACAACCCTAGCAATTACAAGGCCATCATTAAATTTTCATATTTAAGGAAAAAGTAGATAGAATGTGAAATCCCACTCTTGTATAGTAACATAAAAAATTCATATGAGCATAAAAAAAATGGGAAGTGAATGGTTTAATAGACCGTATTGAGTAAACTAAATGGCACAATAATCCACAGTTTTATTTTGAGAATTGGTTCCAACAAATTGTTCCATACAATTTCTAGTTCAATGTCATAATGCTCATATAATTTTCTATTTTAATTTTATGATGGTAGGGATATTGCACACATACATTTCAATTATGCCCACAAAAGAAAGGATATGGAACATTGGCTTCAATGTATGACTGTAGCGAAAGTTACATCTATATACCAACGAATATTCAATAAAAATGAATGCCAAACACAAAATGTAAAATCTTAAAATCATTCTTACATTGATCCAACAAGTACTCAAAACATTCACTAAACATTGGATACTTCATGATTTTTTCAATTGATTCCTTCATCAATTAATTTTTTCAGTGGAAAAATTGGAACAATGTTTTGTAAGATCTAGATGAAAAAAATATTTTTTTTTCAGTATCAAATATCGATCCATCATCCTTAGCAACAATATCCCTACTATAGACCCTAAGATCATCATTTCTACCTGTGAAATTTAATAATACCATCATAAGAATGTCTATTATGCTTATATAGAAAACAAATAAACTTCAAATAAGGAAATTAATGTGAGCCTATTGAATCTTGATTAGCAGAGCGCATCTACTTATATCTCAAATCATGTATGGAAAGTGAAAATATAGCAATTTAGAATATACTATAGACCCTAAGATCATGATAGTAACCTCAACATAAGAATGTCTATTATGCTTATATAGAAATCAAATCAAGTTCACCAAGAAGGAAATTAATCAGAGTCTATTTACTCTTGATTAGAAGAGGGCATCTACTTATGGAAAGTGAAAAGCAAGTGAATTAGCTTGCAGTATCAGTGATATTCAAGGTGATATATGTGATCAATAAAATCCGAGTGCTGCTTCGAGGGTTGAGGTTCTTCATGATCACCATCAAAATATAATATATTGTGCTTCTTCAATTTGGTGTCATACGATTAAACAATGCCCTCATAGAACTATTTATCACAAGGCCACCACACCTTTAGCTTCCTTCCAACCAACTTCTTTGCATCTTCTCTCTTCTTCCACACCACGCTCTTCTTCCTCGCAGAATCTCTCTGTGGCCTGTTGCGATTTAATGATTTTGAGAGTAAATTATTATCAGTGGGGACTCTCTTCATCCTTGAATTCTTTTGTGGCTTCTTTCGAATTAAGGATTTCAATAGTACAAGATTATTCTTAGATTTGCAAGCTCTAAATTCTGGTAAAGATACACCATTTGATCCCATCTCTGCACTATGTGAGATCGACATGGGTGCTTCTCTCTTTCTCTCGATATCATTATTTTTCTCATCCATAATCATCTCATTATGATGGTAATAGGCATCGAAATGGGAGCTTGGAAATTGAAGGTTTGAATTATCCTCTGATGATGCAGGTGGTTCTTGACTACAGCTTCATGGTAGTGATATAACCTCTTGATAATGAGTTGAATATTGATTAGCATTAATCTCTTGACTTCCATGTCAACAGATATCATAAACAATTTTATGGTACCCATGCTAACATTTGCAAGAAATTGGCTCATCAATAGGGAATACCAAATTTGATCTCAGTTTTTCAACACAAGATATAACAACTTTCAATTGCTCAGAGAGGTGAGTTGAGGGTTTCCATTGGGGACTGATTCTAGGAATTTGTGAGGAATTTACTCTATCGAGATATTGAGCCTTGAGCATGGATCAGATCACTTTTATTCGCTTCTTTTAAGTTCTGTATGGAATTATGAAGACCTATGAAGTTTCATACATAGGAAAATCTAAACATGAAGGATTTTTCAAATAAAGATGTATGTAAAACTACCCATTTCCCAAAGGGCTTCTGCTAAATCAATCTATGGATTTAGGGTTATGAGGATCAATTTGGTCTATCCCCAATTCATCCATGATAGGATTTAATTTGTCCATGAGAAGATTTAAGATTGTTCTACCCACAAGGACTTCTTAGGGTTCCTGGTTGGCAATGTGTGTATCTTAATTCTCGGTCGAGGTCATTCAAAGCCTGGTTTTTAGGGCTAGATAAAAGTAAACTAGGTTTTGTACCACTGTTGATGCCTCTACTGTCTCTATCTTAGATGTTGTTGTCTCATATACTATATAATATCTACCTATGTTGATGGTGATAGTGATACCGGGTCACCAAAATTTAGATCGCTATCTTGCGATTGGAATTTGTATTACTACATATTGGCATTTATAGGTATGTTTTATGAGAGAGGATTCACATGAACGAACTAATTAGGAAAATCCAAGACAATACCCAGCCAGGAGACCTAATCTGAGCATCCATACCTCGAACTCTACAAGGGTACATAAATTATGAGGACAAAGGGAAATATCCATACGGTCGTTAGATACTAGGAATGAGCTAGGTGAGCCTGCTCTACTATACAAACTGAAGGATCGAGTGCAAAACAAGTGACTCTCGAACCGCCTATTAATCAAGTCCTAGTGCTAATAATGATTTCACATGGAGCCTTTGGATGACCTACCATCTTCCACATTCCGTTAAAGAAATCAGTGCATTTTCCTTCAATAGGATTATCGAAAATGAAGAGAATTGGGGATTGAATCAAAATACCAAATATGGAAAGAATTGGCTATTGAATCAACTCATGTGGTTTCTTTATAATTTTATGTCAGGTAGCATGATTTATAAGAACAATGCAAAGGATTCTCCATATGTAGATTATTTTACGCGGGTGAACTAATGGTTAGGTCAGTGAACTAATGCTCATATATTTTTTTGAATTTTGATATCTTGGTTTCTATAATTGAACTCTATGTACAACCCTACGATTTTTTAGTAGAACACAAAGCAATTGATTGAACCAATCAAGCCTGAACAAAATTGGATTTGTGTGGGTATTTACAGTGAGATGAGTTGAGCCATAATTCATGTTGAGATCATGGAATTTGGTCACATCAAGAAGAAAACAAGATTAGGAGCATTCCTTAAGGAGTCCATAGGTAGAAATACAACCCTTGAAAGGTACATTTTAATGTTTCATTTAATTAAGGTCCTACAAATACACATTAGAGGAAATTTCAACTCAAAATGGGCCTTTTAACTTTAACTCAAATTCCATGTCATCATGTGTTAGCTAATGAAATAGCTTTAAATTTGAAATACCATATAGGTCTTAAACACTTTTTTAATATAAATTTGGGGATAGGTATCATAAAAAAACTACATTTCTGTTTGTATTTTTGACATATCTCCCCGTGTTTTTACTCAAATTTCGATCGGGAGAGCTCGTTGGATGCAAAATTAAATTCTGCATCCAACAAGTACCCACTCGACATACTTTTGACAGACCTTTCTACCCCAAAAACAAGAAATACCTGGAAAAAAAACGTGATGATGACATCCTCATCACGTTTTTTTTCCAGGTATTTCTTGTTTTTGGGGTAGTAGGGTCCGTCAAAAGTATGCTGAGTGGATACTCGTTGGATGTGAAATTTAATTCCGCATCCAAGAAGCTCTCGTGATTGAAATTTGAGTAAAAACATGGGGAGATATGTCGAAAATACAAACAAAAATTTAGTTTTTCTTTTCTTCCTCCAAAATTAATAAATATTATTTTATTAATTTTTTTTTAAGAGGCACATTTTGAGGTGAAATTTCCTCTAATGAGAAATATAATGTGCTAAATATAATATAAGAATACTATATCATGCTTAATATACATGGTACATAATACATATAAAATAAATAATTTGACATGTTCAATCAAGAGACTCAACTCGTGACCCAACGGAACAACCTCTATTAAAAGTGCACCTCTATAGCTGGGTGGAGCACTTCTTCTACTTGTTTCTTGTTGATATCCATTGTGGATAAGCATACACAATCCAAACAAATCAGTTTTTATTTGTTTCAAAACATAGAAAATGGTGGAAACTCCTCCTTCTAGTGCTAGATCATAACTTCTTCTTGATCCATCACAAGCTTTGCACCCCCACACCTAAACAACCTTCCATTCCATGTAGACCCTTTGGAAAAGGAAGTTACAACACTGCAATGTATGGGAAATCATATAAGATAGGACACTATTTAAATACTATCATTGTAAGTAATAGATCACATGCTTTCCTCCAAGGCTCCCTTGGAGGAAAAACTTTAACTGTGACGTCAAATTTCTTCCCAGAATGTCACAAAGAGTACTCTATCTTATCGTAATCTTTTAGGAACTTAGTCAAATGAATGAAACCATGCATACTAATTCTTCAGTCAATGGAATGCAATGATGCATGCTAATTATATTTCAGGAACTTCAAGCTACTCAATTCAAGCTAAACACTATTTAGTATTATGCAGATTGTCTCGCCTAGTAGTTTGTATGACAAATCACCACAATGGAAAAAAGGGAGCAACTTGATGTTTCCACCACCGTAAATGACCTACAATGTTAAAGAATAATTAGGATGCCAATGGAAGGTTTGTTTGGGGACTTGGGGCCACACTTCTTATTTAGTGGGTTTGAGGCTTTAAGCTACCCTATCTTTTGGTGACGAGTTCATAGATTTTTTCAATATCTATAAACACAAGTGTGCACAAGGTGCGACCACCTTATGGAATTCATTCATACTTATCCCTCCCATTTTGAAAGTGGGTCTTGAGTGGAGAATTTAGAATGGAGTGATAGAGGACAAGTGCCTATTGTCACTTCATATAGACAAGATATGAGATTGTGAATAAATTGGTTGGGTTCATTGAGTTTCAACTTTCCAACATTGCAATAGATCTATCCAAATTCTATGGAATTTTAGAACACCCTCATAAGATAAATACCTTCACGGCCATGGAATCTTCCCAAGCTAGAGAAGTTTACTCTATCACACAATCAGTTAGAAGGAACAATACCACCTCAGTTGTATAACCTGCCAAGTTCATTGAAGGAAGTGGAGCTATGGGGCAATCACTGCATGGAAATATTTCAATTTCTAGTCAAAGTTCATTTTCATATTTCCATTGGGAGCTTTAGCTTTCAATTAATAACATTATAGGTCCATTCCCCTTAGAAGTTAGGTAATAATCTCTATTGCCAACTACCTTTTAATTTTAACAATGTCTTGTTTCTAAATGTATTGAATGTAGGAAATAATAATTTTGAAGGAACTATACTATCCTAGCTAGGAAAATTGAAACAACTTCAAGTGTGGCACATCAACAACAAAAGATGGACATGTTCCCTCATGCTCGAGAAATTGCAAAATGTTAGAAATTTTGGATTTGAGTGAAAATAACCTAGGAGGAAATGTGCTTGAATGGATTGTGTATCTTTCTAAGATCTGTATACCTATCAAAATTTTATACCTTTAGAATCTCTGTCTCTATCCCAATTAGCAATTTTCTTTGCTAGATGCCCTCGGTTGATCTCCTCCTTTGTAGGAACTTCCATTCCCTTTATCATACATTTGGTCAAAATAAATAACATTTCTTTCCCCCATATATGGATTTTTTCTACATGAGTTCCTCAATATTTGTGCATCACCTTACTTGGTGGAACCCTATTGCTTATATGGTTGTGTTTGATCATGCTATGTATTCAGAAAAATAACCTATAGCTAAACACATCTTATCATCAAATTGGGAAAATGAGAAAGCATAAGTTTTGAGACATAATTATGTAAAATGACTTGCTAGAACTTTTGAGAAAGAGTAGCGTTTATGTGTACATTTTTTGTGTTGAAAACAAAAATCTTATGAAAAGAGAAATATTGAACAATTTGTATTATTAAGGGATTTGCTATTACAAATTGCTACTTATTTGTGTCTTCTAGCTTGCTTTTGAAAATCTGGTTTTTTATGGAATATGTATCATAGGCTTGCTCTCTTTTAGTGAGTTCTATGAGTTGTTCTTTTCATATTTAGAATTATGTTGATCTTTTTTCTACTTTTTCAAGAAGTAATTATTATTGACCTCCCTTCTTTCCAAAGGCTATAAACCAATGCACTAAATATAGGTATGATGGTTTAGCTCACAACAGCCACACACCATTTCATCAGGACTCTAAATGCATGATCCATTACACCTACTTTGAAAAATCAATCAATGGGATTGTGTAACTAAACAAAGTGGGGACTATATATATGATAGGCATCCCTCCTACTCTTTGTGATATTCACACTTTCAAGGAGTTCCATGTTATGTTGTGTGATTTGAACCATTCATTCAATGCGTGTCAATCATAAATAAAAAAGTTCTCATAAAGCAAGTAAAACCTCATACATTTTTACACATAAGCAACCAAAATCATGATGACAAACTCATGGATATGTATAACCAAGTTCATAAGTACATTAATGCTCATCAAAATTGAAAAAAAAAGTTTCAAAAGCTATAAAAATGATATACATCTAAAATACATTTCCAAAATAGAAAAGTTATTATGTAGTCTAGGGCTTCCTCATCCGTGCCTTTATGATTCATTATGATCCCTTGAATGGATGAGTCCTCATCCCTGCCTTTATGATTCATTATGATCCCTTGAATGGATGAGGAGCAGTGGGTGGATTGGTTGAGGAGAAAGGATTCAACCTCGTAATGATTATTCAAGTTTTTATTTTAATTTTATGACTGTAGGGACATTGGACACATACAATTCAATTATGGCTGCACAATAAAACCTATGAATATGTTAGAGTAAAACCTATGAAACAGGTTATTACACACTTATATGAATATAAAAATAGGAATTAATAACTACTTCTGAAAGGTTTTGGTGAAACCAAAAACCTTACGAAAGTTATATCGAGATACAGACAGATGTTCAACATAAATGAATGCACACCACAAAATGTAAAAGCTGTAAAAGCTTGAAAGCAGTGTCACATTCCTTCTGCAAGTACTAAAAACATTCAACAAGCTAAACTGTTCACTTAACATTGGATACTTCATCATTTTTTCAATCGATCCTCCATCAATTATTTTTTTCAGTGCGAAAATTGGAACAATGTTTTGTAATATCTACATGAAAAAAGATCTTTGTTTCAAAATCAAATATTCATCCATCATCCTCAGCGAGAATGTTTTGCGAGAATGTTTTGTAATATCTACATGAAAAAAGATCTTTGTTTCAAAATCAAATATTCATCCATCATCCTCAGCGAGAGAAGCCCTAATATAGACCCTAAAAGCATGATAGTAATCTCAGCATAATAATGTCAATTATGCTTATATAGCAAGCAAATCAACTTCACGAAGAAAAATTAATCTGAGTCTACTAAATCTTGATTAGCAGAGGGCATCTACTTACATCTCAAATCTCAAATCATGTATGGAAAGTGAAAAGCTAGACAGTTAGCACGGACTATCAGCGATATTCGAGGCGAGAGATATGATCAATAAAATCCCAGCGCTGCTTCGAGAGTTGAAGTTCTTCACGATCACCATCGAAATATAATATGGTGTGTTTCTTCGATTTGGTGTCATACGATTCAGCAATGCCCTCATGGAACTGTTTATCAGAAGGCCACCACACCTTTATCTTCCTTCCAACCAACTTCTCTACATCTTCGTCAGTCATCTTCCCTGCCGAGACGCTCTTCTTCCTCGCAGAATCTCTCTGTGGCCTGTTGCGATTTAACGATTTCGAGAGTAAAATACTATCAGTGGAGACACTCTTCATCCTCGAATTCTTCCGCAGCTTCTTCCGAATTAATGATTTCGAGAGTGCAAGATTATTGTTAGATCCGCAAGCTCTGAATTCTTGTAAAGATACACCATTGGATGCCATCTCTGCACTGTGTGCCATCGACATGGGTTCTTCTCTACTTCCACTTGAGTTTACCAAAGTATGATCAGCTTCTCTCTTTCTCTCGATATCATTATTTTTCTGATCCCTAATCATTTCATTCTGATGGTAACAGCCATCGAAATGGAAGCTTGGAAATTGAGAGTTCGAACTATCCTCTGACGATGCAGCTGGTTCTGGACTACAGCTTCGTGGTAGCGATATAACCTCTGGATAAGGAGTTGAATATTGATTAGCATTAATCTCTTGACTTCCATGTCGGCAGATATCATAAACAATTTCGTGGTACCCATGCTGACATTTACAAGAAATTGGCTGATCAAGAGGAGATACCAACTTTGATCTCAGGTTTTCAGCACAAGATCTAACAACTCTCCAGGATAACGAATGGGCAGCCGGTGATAAATCCTTCATTTCTGTTCTCAAGTTGATGCGTAAAACAGAAAGCAGTTCTACCTTTATAGGGATATCATCATTTTCATTCAAAACGCAGCACATTATACTTTCCATGTAACGATATACGGGTTCAGAATAAGAATTCTGAGAAACAGCAGAAAAAAAATGTTTAAACATGTCAAGTAGAAGGTCGTCCATTTCAAGGTCTGCCATGATTGCAGTGGCCTTGATATTTGAAACAGTTTTGAGAATGGCTAACCTTCTTGGAAATGATGGACTGTTGATGTCCCCTAGCTCTTGAAAGCTGGCCACAATGAGCTCTAATACTTCTTTCATCAGATCGTCGTTGTTGTACGGTTCTTGGGGTGTTGTTATTCTGATGATTTCGCAGAGGCAATTGGTGACCAAGAGCTTCACATCTTTGTCTGGGTGCCTCATAAGCTCTGGATTTACAAGTGAATTCCGAGATGGAACCAGTGCAGCGAGAGTAGTTTGGGGAGCACGTAGTTTCACCAAAACTAAATAGGTCTCCACAGTTTCTAAAGCTCGAAGGAGCTCATCCTTAGAGCTAAATGGACGTTGCAGCCGCTGCCCTGCTACAAACAGTCTACTCTCGAACAAGAGCTCCTCCAGATACGTCATTTCTTCGTCGAAAGTTGAAACCACTTAAATTGCAGAGAAATAACAAATCGAACACAATGAAAACAAAACCAGAATGAAGACAAAGACGGTATTGATCTTGATTGACAAGAGGTATTTATAATGGTTGAGGACAAGAATTGTCTTATATATATATATATATATATATAAGCGCGTTTCCGGTTCAAATTATTTTTTATTTAAAAAAGTGATATATTTATAAGATTTAGAAAAAACGGCAAACCCCACCGAAAGGCCCCCGCACGGCCCGTAGCCACGGATCCGCCGACAAAAAAAATAGTTTTCCGACGCCGACCAAAAAAATATTAATTTTAGTTTTTAATTGGAAATGGAAAAAGGGATAGTTTTCGGACGCCAACCAAAAAAATATTAATTTTAATTTTTAATTTGTTAGGTGAAAGTTTTTAATTTTAGTTTATGTTTTTCAATTAATTTTTTTTTAATAATAATGATATTAAATGTTTCATTAGTTTAAAAAGTTAAAAGTTGGATTATAATAATTTAATTTTTTTAGGCACAAATTTAAATAAATTTGGTTGGTGTTATTTCATTGAATAAATTTGAATGAATTAACTTATTAGAACAACTTTGGTCTATTAAAGGGCTACTTGATTTGTCTTAGAGTGCGATGAGTGGGATAACATTGAGTGGAAACCCTTGAGAAATTATTGCGTAGGGTTCACGTTCTTGTCTAAAGTTGGATATGCTTCTATTTTGTCGATGCCAAAATTCTTGTGAGAGGTTGTGTCTTAAGTGTTGGCCAATGACGGTTAAGCCTCAGCGCTAGTGGATTAGTTGGTATGCAATATTCTATCATATCCATTTATATTGGGTAATAAAAAATATGATAAGAAAATGAGCATTACATGAATATTGAATGAAATGGGCATTTCAACCTTAATTCAAATTCCATATCATCATTTATTAACCAATCAAATTGCTTTAAAATTCAAAAGGTGTGTATGTCTCACTAATATTTTATTATATAATTTGAGGATAGGTGGAGTTTTTTTAATAGTATCTCTATTATATTAGATATTGATAAAGAATATAATATGCTAATCAATTTTAGGTAAAACATGGCCCATGTATAATATATAATAATAGTAATTAATATTATAATTGATTGAAAAGTTGGGGCAAATAACTTTTACTAATATCATAACTAATAGAAATAAAATAGTTACTAACATTAACTAATATACTGATAGTTTTTTTTTTAATAAATGGCCAATACATAATATATATTAGTGATCCCTAGATGCGGGTGATAGGCAAGCATACAGAACCCAATGCAACAATGAAGTGCCCCAACACATCACCAGGCACCTCATCCCTCACGATGGAGCTGACTCGACACACGTGGAAAAGTGATAGCATGTACTCGACCTCCACACAGCTCACTCACACACGTGATGATGACTCCCTCACTCGTGACGACTCTCCAGCTCCAACTGACGGCAAGCACGTTTTTCCATAAGGTATATGTCCTCTCGATAGTTAAGGTCGAGCAGGACGAGTACAAAGCATTAAAGGTAAACCTTAATGCGCTTCGGGGTCAGTGTCGGGGGCTCATTATCTTCTTGGATAGTTATCCCGCTCTGTTCATTCCTGCTCAGCTTGCTCTGCAGAAGCACCGCTTCCCTCTGTTCAATCTTCTGCACGCAGATCCAAACTCTACCTCCCTCCCTCCCTCTGCTCCCAGGATTATAGTGGTAAACATGTCGCCACGAAGATGTGGTAGTCCTAGGAGAGGAGGAAGACGTGGCAAAGATGGAGAAGGAGATTCCATAGCACCACCTTTCAACGCTCAGGTGAGCATAGAGGGATTCGACGTCAAGGTTTCAGATGATCTACGGGCGATGATAGATGATTAGGAGGACGAGCTTTCATGCTCACTCATGGAAGTAAACCACACTTTAGCTCGCAGAGGGAAATAATGGATAATCAAAAACCTCATTACCATACTCATTCTGCGCTCAATCAATCTCCATGCTGCCCATGAAGCACGACTTACTCAATCGGCTAGCCCTACTCCTCCTGAGCCCGCACCATCCTCGGTGAATCTGGCTTCCCCTCCTCCCTCCTCTGCTTAGGCACCACCCTCAACACATCTCGCCTCTGCTCCTCCTCATACCACCTCCACCCCTGCACCCAACTTACCCTTTGTTCCTGTTCCCATGACCACCACACTCAATTATCTCCCGCCTCTCCAGCGCCAATTCTCCTCGCCAAAAGGAAAGACGACCAAGGTACTTCCACCTAGGAAAATGTCCCCATTATTGGTCAAGCAACCTAGCACCAATAGCAAGGAATGCTTGGACAACCCCAACGAAAGTGGAACACCCAGCAACACCAGCAGCTCGGGAGATGATGCAGACAACACTAAAGAACAGGGCCTGTAATGGGGTACCGGTTCAGGCTTCCTAATCATTGAAGTGCCCTACAAAAAGCTCTAATGCCAAATTCAAATGCTCCATTTCTCCTCTTTATGGTTATTTTCTGGTTCATTCCTCATGAGAGCATTTTTGTTCAGGTTAAGTCAGGAACTTTTGTCTCAAACTATTAACATGTTTTGTAAGATCTGTTTTCCCCATCTGTGGGAGGATCACCCAAACAGTCACAACCTGCCTATCTTCTTCAGGCAAGCTTATATGCTTTCTCTAGTTTTGCTTTCATGTTTGATGGACACGCAGAATTGTACTTTTATCTATATTTGTATTTCTTCTTAATAGAATAGATCTGAACTTACAAAAAATATATATTAGGGATAGTAATTAATATTATAACCTATATATAATAATATTATATTATAATTAATATTTTATAGCAATTGTTAAAAATTGGGTTCAATAATTTATAACTAATATCATAATCAATATAAAAGATATAATTAATATATAATAGTTTTCAATGCAGTAGTCTAAATATTAGATGTTTTGAATCTTTTTTGGGTTCATTTTTCTCCCTTGTTTTTCACATAATATGGTATAAATTTTAGATTAATTCTTGAAAACACATATGATAGTTGTTAAACTTGCATAATCTTGACCCTTGGTGCTCTTGGGGTATTTGAGAATGTTGAATGGTTTTTTTTTGGCGCAAATTTGAATCAATTTGGTTGGTATTTTCCAAAATCCAAGTTTCAAGGGTCATGTTTTGGAATTTTGGGTGTCCTAGGGATTTTGAAGGTGTTGAATCTATTTCTACCATCAACACAATTAACGTGTTAGAACAATTTTGGTCAATTAAAGAAATCCTACTTGATTTGTCTAGGGTTCACTTTCTTCTCAACAATTGGATATGCTTCTATTTTGTTGATGTCTAACATGTTCTTGTATTCTGACGAGACGTTGGCTCTTAAGTGTTGGCCAACGATGGTTAAACATTGCATTATCTCAAGGGGGTTACTTGTTAGGATATATATGCATGAGAGGAAATTTGAATGAAAAATGGGCCTTTCACCTCTAATTCAAATTCCATGTCATCATGTATTAGCCAATCAAAATGCTTTAAAATTCAAAAGTTTTGCATGCCTCAAGTAAGTTTTTTAATAGTATAATTTGTTTATCCACTGCCCAAAGTGCTCAAAATTATCTTGGATACTGATAAGAAAATTAATATGCTAATCCACTTTAAGAAAAACATGACCCATATATAATATATAATAGTAATAGTAATTAATTTTATAATTGATTGAAAAGTTAGGTCCAATAACTTTTACTAATATCATAATTAATAATATAAAATAGTAACTAATATTAACTAATACACCCATTGGTATTTTTTGGAGAAGCGATGCGGGCCTGAGGAGAAGTCCCCGGGGGCTAAAGGGAGGCCTCTATGAGGTTAAAAAAAGGTATTTTTACTGTTTTACTATTTTTTCGCATGCCAGCATGGAGATCAGAGTCAATAGTGGCGTAGAGGAAGAGCTATTAGATTTTACGGAGGAACCGTGGTAGGGTTTCTTTATCTTCTTCGCACTGGAACTAATCGTAGTCTCATCTCCCACTACAGTATAGGACATGATGGAACAGTTTCCAGCTGGAATTGAAGCTAAGGTTTCTAGGATTTATGCACCTTCTTCAAAAGACTTTCCATACAATGATGAAGACAATTTTATGGGGTAGTTTACAACAAGGCATTTAGATCAATCGCTTGGAGGTTTACCCTACTCTTTTTTTCAAGCACGCACACCTACAGCTCCTTCTCTGCAGACAATGGATGCCTTAATCACTCATAGTGAACCTATATTAACAGATCCTCAAAAACCTTCGACACAACTAGAACAAGGGTTTCTCAGCGAGCTCGATTTATTGGAAGTGGGATGGCCTGAAACATTACCTGTCTTTGAAGAAAAAGCCCCCATGTTTCCTCTGGATTTTGCACATAGCCTGAAACGCTTCATTTCATCCTTCTTATAGCCTAGTAATTTCAGTGGATCCTCACTTGACTCGGGATTAGGACACAGTGGCAGGGACATAAGGGAGGGCTTGGATGATGGAAGCTCTGGGGAAGGGAAAAGAGCCAAAAAAATGAAAGAACTAGTGCCTAAACCCTAGTGGAGGACCATTAAATTTGGTCTGTGGGGTAGATATTTCAATTGCTGAAGAAAGGGACATAACGAAATTTTCCTTAGTTAGTAAAATCAAAGGCCAAAACCCAACCCAGGAGGAAATGGGAAATTGGGTCCGAAGAAATTGGATGGGGCTGCTGCACTATTAACCAGAAATCACTCAGTTGGCTAAGGGATGGCTTGGATTTCAATTTAAATGCAAGGATGATTCTGAGAAGATCCTAGGAGAGGTTTGGAACAATGGTGTGACCCCTTTTAAGCTCAAGAAATGCACCCCTTTGTTCGATGCAGACACCGAAAGGCTGGGTACCATACCGGTTTAGGTTCGGCTACTCGGATTTCCATGGGAGTTCTGGAATCCAACTTCTTTGAGGTACATAGGAAAGGCATTAGGGACCTTTATATAGGTATATCTCTCCTTTTTGGAAACAAAACAAGAATGGTGGCAAGAATTCTAGAGTCCCTAAATATTCAAACGAGTCGTAGAGATCAAAACAACCTGATCTCTGGCCCCAAAACAAGGAAACAATTGTTGGATTACGAAGGTATTCCCTTCAGATGCCACAAATTCCATGAGATAGGGAATCTTGCAAAGAATTTCCCTCTAGTTATTTCCCCATCCCTCACCAGAAAGATATGGATCTCTAAGGAAAGTAGGGCTCCGAGATCATAAGGGAAAGAGGCAGGACATGAAGAAGAAGGAATCCAGCTAGTAGTAGAGGTGATAGGCCAGCCTACATGGAAAGACGAGGAACAAACAACAATTTCCACTACTTTTGGGTCTACTCCTCCACTTCAGAAAGATCCTGAGGACACTACTAGTATGCTCCCTTTTTCAAATTTGAATGATCAATTAAATTATTTATAGTTGAATGATAATACCTCTCCAGTCCCCTCTGAATTTGAATTCCCAACCCCCACACCTCCTCTAATCTCCCCCTCACCCCCATAGTCCAATCCTATACTCCCTATGGTGGTTTCTATGTCTCCCACACAGTCAAATCCTCGGATTCTCCCTCGACATCCTCAATTTAGTTTCACCTTGATTCAAGGGATATTCCTTTTTTGACAGTCCTGAAAGCCCCACTCCTTGGCCTTGGCACAAACCCTACTTTCCTTGTAAAAGGAAAAGGGAGGGGAAGACTATCACATCTCTCTACAAATCAGCAAAAAGCGCTTAGGGATCAGGCGAATGGAAGGAAAAAAACCCTTTTTGGGGTACTTAGAGCAGTGCAAGTCATGGAAGGGGTTCTCAAATGAAACTTCTCTCCCTTAACTATAGGGGTATGGAAAGTACCCGGAAAAACTTTCCCTTAGAGGATTCTTTCGCTCCATAAATTGGATTTCATCCTCCTCCAGGAGACGTTAGGGTAAGAATTGGAAGTGACAAATATGATTTCTTTGATTTATCCTTTTTACACCTTCATAGCTCATAGTGCAAGAGGAAACTCTGGTGTTCTAGCAATAGGATGAAACCTGTCCACTCTGTGCTACACAAACTCTTGGGGAGTTCCCTCTGGTCTTAGGATCCACCTGAACTAGACTAGGGAAAACATAACTCTGAACATTTTGAATATTTATGGGCCCTACAACAACAGAGTGAAGTTCTAGGAAACATTAAAAAACTCCAGCCTCATTCGAAAGGAAAATATGATTATTAGGGGAGATCTAAATTTTACATTAGGAGTGCATGAAATTTGGAGCCCAAAGGTGAGAAGACCCTTTTCCTTCTTTCTTCAGCAGTCTCCTCCATAACCTAAACCTGGTTGATTTAGACCCCCAAAACCTCAAACCTTCCTAGACAAACAGAAGGACAGGGGAGGATAGGATTGCAAAAAGATTAGACAAATTTTTGTTGGTGGAAAATATCCTAGAGAAATATTTGATGTTCAAACAATGGGTGGACTCAGGAGCAGATTCAGACCACCTGCCCATCTTCCTAGAGATTCAAAAAAACCCAAGAAATCCAACCAGCTCTTTCAAACTTTTCTCTTCTTGGCTAGAAAATGAGGAGGATATTCATATTATCCAAAATAACTAGACACCTTATCAAGAATATGAAGGCACACACACTGCTATCCATTTTACACAAAATATTCTCCTCATAAAAAACCTCTTAAAGGACTGGGCTCAAAATAAAAAGATCGTGGACGATCAAGTAATCATCCAGATCGAGGTAGATATGGAAAAGATCCAAAATATTGATGGGGGGGTTTCTAACTCTTGAAGATAAGGAGAGGTTGGTTACACTAGAATCTAATAGAAATAATATTTTGAAAGAAAGAGAGGATGTCAAGATCCTAAAAAGTAGAGCCATCTGGATGGAATGTGGGGATGACAACACCAAATTCTTCCAAGCTTTTTCCAAAGGAAGAAAACAACAAAATACCTTTTGGGAGCTAAGGAATGCCAACAATGAGATATTTTCCTCCCTTGAAGACCTAGCTGAGAAAGGAAAGCATTACTTTGATAATATGTTCAAAGAATATCAGCAAGCAACAATAGCTGATGTAATCCAAATCTCCCAATACTTTCCTGAAAGTATTGCAGAGGAAGATAACTCAGATCTGATGGAGGAAGTGTCAGAAGAAGAGCTGAAAGTGACTCTGCATAGCTTTCAAAAGGAAAAAAGCCCGAGACTAGATGGATGGACTGTGGAATTCTTCCTGGCTACCTATGACATCATTGGTCTTGAGATCCTCCAATTGGTGGAAGAAACCAGGTTAAACGACCTTTCACATCCACCCCTCAACACAACATTTTTAGCTCTCATTATGAAGAAAGATAATCCAGACAGTCTTGAATACTACATGCCCATTTTGTTGTGCAACATCAGATACAAGGTGGTTACAAAGATAATTGCACAAAGGCTCAAAAAGGTCCTCTCAAAGCTTATCTAAAAGGAGCAGTTTGGCTTCCTGGAAGACAGACAAATACACGAAGCCATTGGGGTAGCCCAAGAAGGCCTCCATAGCGCAAAAATAAAAAATTCCAAGGAAGCAACCTTAAAAATCGACCTTTCCAAGGATTTCGATAGGGTTAGCTGGTTGTATCTCAGATTGGTCCTTACTCATTTGGGGTTTAGCTATACCTTTATAAAATTTCTTTTTTCTTGTAGCACAGTAGCTTCCTTTTCTATCCTCATTAATGGAGCAGCAAACCCTTTCTTCCACTCAGGAAGAGGTCTTCGTCAAGGATTCCCACTCCCCCCCCTTCTCTTTATGTTGGTTGCATAAGGGTTAAGAAGAGACATATTGGATGCAAAAAGAAGAGGTTTGTTTGAATGAATCAAGGTAGATGCTAACCTAAAACTTCACACATCTTCTGTTTTAGATAACATACTTATCTTATGTAATGGATCTCTCAGGGAGGCAGGAAAACTCTCAGAAATATTGCTTCTTTTTTGCAAATCAATAAGAATGCATATCAACTCCCTGAAATCGACAATCACCACTTTCAACCTAGAAGAAGATATTACAAGGTTTTTGCAGGAACACTTTCCTTTTCTGCATTATACCTTGGATGAAGTTCTTAAATATCTAGGCTTTAGGATTAAACCAAAATGTTCCAAGAAGGAATACTAGAACTGGTAGTTGGAAAAACTTGAACACATAGTAAGCATCTGGTGCAATAGATGGCTTCCACAAGAAGGCGGGATTATTTTGGTTAAATCGGTTCTAGAGGCCATTCCAATCTATTGGATGGTGCTAGCTTGGATTCAAAAATCAATATTGGAAAAAATGAGAAGAATTTTCTCAAAATTCATATCGACAGGAAATAAGGAACAAAGAGTTCTCCCGTGGGTGAAATGGGACCAAATTGCTAGACCTAAAGAGATGGGAGGGTGGGGACTCAAAAAGTCCATATTGTTTGCAAAATATATGGCAGAAAAAGTAGGGTGGAGGCTCATCTGAACTCACAGCCTTTGGAAAAAAGTGATTACTCATAAATACATTGCCCCGATACCTCTAGTGAACTTGATCAGACACTCTGTCTTCACCAATGCACCAAATGGCTCGATTATTTGGAAGTATGTGTGCAATGATTTCCCTCTCATACATAGTGGAGTGGTATGAAAAATTGGGAATGGAGAAAGAGTTAGAATAGGGGCATATTCTTGGCCAGGAATCCCACAAAGCCATCTTCTTCCAAGTCAACTTGTCCTTCTATTACAACAAAAGTGTTTCTTCCATCTCAATCAAATTGCCGATCTTGCCTCGACAAACATCTGGCACCAAGGATGGATGTTATAGATAATTTCACCACTCCAGGTGAATCACACTTTGTATGGCCTTCCCCTGTCCTGTTGCAGACTCCTTAGACCCTATGGACCATTTTTTGTCCTTTGATGTTTCCTTGATCATCCCTAAAAACATATGTAAAATGATACACACAAATTTTAAACCTATAAGCGCATATATACGTGGCTTTGACCACTAAAACCATGTACATCAGGATGTGTGCATAATCCAAATCCTTTTGGAGTTTTCCTTGACATGGATCCGACTCGTTTGACTCCTGGCCTTCCCTATGCCTTGAGATCGCTCGGATTCGACCTTTCATTACCCCTTTGGAAGCTATATAAGGAACCCCTTGGTACATTGAAGGAAAGAAGAGAGAATTGAGAGCAAAGAAACTATAGTCCATTGTTTCCAGAACTTATGCTTGAGTCTGCATCCCTTTGTCCCTTGGAGCACTAGTGTGTTCTTCCCAAGCTTGCCTTTTGCTTGTGAGCTTGCTATCGAGAGATGGAGGATTGAGGTGGTGGAGGCCCAAGTGGGGGAATTCAGTTTCTCCAGCTCGTAGACGTGCCGTCAGAGGTTGTATCTTGTAATCTCTAATTTATATTAATAGAAATATCTTTTCCTATCCAATAATGTGTGTTTGAATGCATATTTTATCCATGGGATTATGTCAAATGCTTATACATTATTGATTATATATGCTAAAATTGATCTAACACCATGATATATAGAATGCTTGTATTGTTTACTTGTTGTTGAGGAAGTAATCTATCAATTCAAGCTGAAGATTGGAAAGCTCAACGAGGATCTACTTCAACCGTCCAGAAAAAGGTACAAGGTCTGATCCTTTAGTGTTAGACATTTAATTTCTATTGCATATTGGAAAGGATTGATTTCTGGAGTCAAGCTATCTATTGTGGTACCCCAAGCCATAGGAATCTCTCTCCGTAATAGAATTGGTGACTCCGCTGGGGATTTCCTAGTAGTTGTCCTTTGGGGGTTGTTTTATCGGCATTCAATGAATTTGAATTGCTCTTTCTCTCTTGTTTCTGTGTCAGGTCTAGGGGCATGTATGCTTGGTAGGGTCGGATTGGTGTGAAGTTTGTCTCAGCCTGTCTGTTTTCCTTGAGTTTATGCACCTTTCTTCCTGTACGTGAGTTTTTAACTCACAGTCATGTATACATGCAGATTCCTCTGATATTTTCGCGTATACACGCAAGTTTACTACGAACAGTCATGTATGCCTTTACTTTTTCCTTTTTGTGGAAGTTAATTGGTTACTGGGTGAATTCTGATATTTGTTAACATTTCATATGCTTAGCTAAGACATTAGTACTTCATTTCATTTTCATAACAAAAGCATATAAATAGGATCACTGAAAGATAGACAAGCACAGCCATACAAAAGGAACACAAATATTTATCCTGGGAAAACCCTAAAGGGAAAAAACCCAGCAAAAACTTACTCAATATAGATGCACCAAAAAGATAAAAGATAAAAGATAAAACTAGCAAGGAGATCAAATCCTGATCCTCCTCCTTCTCCAGCTACTTCTCTTCTCCACTAATGCACTACACAAGTGAGAGTGTGTGCTCAAATGAGGAGAGCTACACCTCTATTTATATTCATCCGTTCACTTCAAACAACTCATCTGACATGTAGGCTCGAGTTAATCATGTAGGCTCGAGTTACACATGTAGGATCAAGTAACCACACTGGGGTGTTAATGACCCACCTTTACAATTAGAGGGGACAACCTCATGAATCTTATTAGTTCTTTTGATTAGAAGCATCGGGGTACAAGATAATACAAGTGGTTCTCCCGATAGGACCATCAGGGACCACAAAAAATACATATAGAATATTCTTCAAAGTTACAATATTTCAACACTCCCCCTTAATGAGAAGGGTATTCTACAACAACATCAACAACAAGAATAGTAGGAGAGGACATCATCAACATCATCAGGGTAACACATCTATAAATCATTGGAAGATTTTCAACATCATATAGTCTTTGTCTTCAATATTCGACGGTAGCGACCCTTTAATCAACGTCAACATCTTTTGACCTTTTGATCAACAACATCTTCAACACTTTGACCTTTCGATCAACAACATCTTCAGCACTTTGACCTTTCTATCAGCAACATATTCAGTAACATCTTTAGCACTTAGACCTTTCGATCAACAACAACATCTTCAACACTTTGACCTTTCGATCAGCAACATCTTCAACACTTTGACCTTTTGATCAGCAACATCTTCTGCACTTTGACCTTTCAATCATCAACAATATCTTCAGCATTTTGATTAGCAACATCTTCAGCACTTTGATCTTTCGATCAGCAACATCATCACATTCTGATCAGTAACATCGTGATCAACACCATCATCATACTTCAACTCTCGAACAGAATCATCATCATCATATTCTAATCTTTTGATCAGTATGTCATCATCATCACATACTGATCATTATCATCATCATACTCTAATATTTCAATCAGTACATCATCATCATCATACTCTTGATCTTTCGATCAGTGCATCATCATCATACTCTGATATTTTGATCAGTACATCATCATCATCATAAAAACATTATCATCATGAAAACATCATCATCATGAAAACATCAACATCATCAAAACATCAACATCATCATCATCAAAACATCAACATGATCCTTCCTTTCAGAATTACGGGATCAACATGTCTGTGGTACTCAGACGATCCTTCCTGTTGGAATTACAGGATTTAGGTCTTTACAGAGTTACTAACGATCCTTCCTTTCGGAATTATGGGATCAACACATATGTGGAGCTCAAATGATCCTTCCTTTTGGAATTACAGGATCAAGTCTTTACAGAGCTACTAACAATCCTTCCTTTCGGAATTACGGGATTTAGGTCTTTACGGAGCTGCTAACGATCCTTCCTTTCGGAATTATGGGATCAACACATTTGTGGAACTCAGACAATCCTTCCTATTGGAATTATGGGATCAACACATCTGTGGAACTCAGACAATCCTTCCTATTGGAATTATGGGATCAAGTCTTTACGGAGCTACCAACGATCCTTCCTTTCGGAATTACGAGATTTATGTCTTTACGAAGTTACTAACGATCCTTCCTTTCGGAATTACGGGATCAACACATCTGTGGAACTCAGACAATCCTTCCTATTGGAATTATGGGATCAAGTCAATGATCCTTCATTTCGAAATTACGGGATTTAGGTCTTTACGGAGTTACTAATGATCCTTCCTTTCGGAATTACGAGATTAACACAGTTGTGGAACTCAGACAATCCTTCCTCTAGGAATTACGGGATCAACACACGTTCTTGAGTACTGAAGTCACTGGATCCATTCTGAACTGAATTTTAAGGATGATACAATCCTACCACTTTCTCGATGACCTAATTTCACCAGATCCTTTCTGAACCAAAGTCCAAGGATGATACAATCCTACCACCTTCTCGATGACTGAAGTTCACCAGATCCGTTCTGAACCGAAGTTCAAGGATGATACAATTCTACCACATTCTCGATGACTGAAATCATCGGATCACTTCTGGACATATGTCCCAGGATGATACAATCCCTCTTCATTCTCGAAGATCGAGGTCTCTGGGTCACTTTTGGGCAAGTTCCCAGGGATGATACAATCCACCACTTTCACGGGGGCTAAGACCTTCAGATACATTTTGAACTGAAGTTTAGGGATGATGCAATCCGCCACTTTCATGGGGGCTGAGACCTCTGGATACATTTTGAACCAAAGTTCAAGGATGATGCAATCCTACCACATTCACGGGGGCTGAAGTCACCGGATCTATTCTGGACAGATGTCCTAGGATGATACAATCCCTCTTCATTCTCGAGGACCGAGGTCATTGGATCACTTTTGGACAAATGTCCCGGGATGATACAATCCCTCTTCATTCTCGAGGACTGATGTCTCCGGATCACTTTAGGGAAAGTGTCTAGGGATTATACAATCCCACTGCAACATCACTACTCCCCCTTTCGAGGAAGGTCTTTTTGAACAACACCAAGCTTTTCTTGAAAGTGTTTAAACTTTACGCGAGACAGAGGCTTCATCAGTACATCATCATTCAAACCATCATCATCTACATCTTCAGTATGTGAATACTGAACTATCACCATCTGTATCTCCAGTATGTGAATACTGAAAGCATCATCATCTATATCTTCAGTATAGAAACACTGAAAGCATCATCATCTCTATATTCAGTATAGAAATATGGAATCATCATCATCTACATCTATAATATATAAATACTGAAACATAATCATCTGCATGTTATCTCATATGTAGAAATACCGGATTTCTATGTGTTACAATCGGAACACAGGGTTCTCTATCATCACAAATCTAGTTATCACATAGAATCATTGTAGTATCCATCTTCAGATCAAAGAGACCTGATACCAGCTTCCGAAGCCATATGACTTCACAACTTAGCAGAGCAATCTGCTATGTATTTTGCTTCAGCCGTGCTACGAGAAACACTGGACTGTTTCCTGCTAAACCATGAACTCATAGTAGACCCCAAGCAAAAGCATCTACCTAATGTGCTTTTGTTGTTTGAGATACTTCCATCCCAATCTGCATCTGTGTAGCCATACAATCTATACTCATGTCTACCATCATAGTATAGACCAAAGTCTATAGTCCCTTTCAGATATCTCATCACATGTTTTGCGGCTACTAGGTGAACCCCTCTTGGTTGAACAATATATTGAATGAAGGTGTTCACAGCAAAACAAATGTCTGGTCTAGAATTTGTTAAGTACATTAATGACCCAATGATCTGTCTGTAATGAATCACATCCACTAACTCTAATGAGTCATCAGCTAACAACTTCAAGTTGGAGTCCATGGGTGTGGACATGACTTTGCATTCCAACATATCAAATCTATTCAAACTTTGCACTGCATACTTTCCCTAATTGAGAAAGATTCCTTCATATTTCCGGACCTAGGAAATAAAGTATTAGACCAAGGTCTAAATTCTTCAGCAGACTTCTTCTTGCATTCTACAATTTGTTTCTCATTCCCTGTCAGAAATAGGTCATCCACATATAATAATAGGATGACAGGTTCATCTTATACAACCTTGAGATAAAGGTTAGGATCGACTTTACTCTTGGAAAATCCCATGCTCGTCCGGAAACTATCTATTCTTCCATACCAAGCTCTGGGAGCTTGCTTCAGACCATAGAGGGCCTTCTTCAACTTGCATACGTGAGTCCACCTATCTTCAACTTCAAATCCTTGTGACTATTCAATGTAAAACTCTTCCTTAATCATACTATTAAGGAAGGCTTGTCTTTACTTCATCATGGAAGAAACTACCATGATAGTTCTGAAGGAAGTATACCTTGCTTCTTGGAGTAAGTGTCTCTTCAAAAATAATTCCCTCTTTCTGAGAGAAGCCACAAGTCTTTCCTTACTTCTATCAGCAGCATATTTTATCTTACTGATCCATTTGGAAGATACCACATTCTTGCTTTCTGGTTTGAGTATTATATCCCAAACATCATTCTAGTATTCTTTCATCATAACATCTTTCATGAGTTCATCTTGTCAGGTCATCAACATATCTTAGTCTTCTGCATTCAACCTTGAAGGTTGGAACCCACTTTACTCTTTGTAAAGTCTTCAGGAAGCTATCCATCATGCCGTACCATGTCAAATTTAGATATCTTCTGTAGTCACTCCCCCTAAAGTGGAGTATCATCTTCCCTCTTCATTCTGTACAAGTGGCTCTATGATTGATATATACTTTTCAATAGAGTATGTCATGTCATAGCCTATTCTTTCTGAGGAAAATCATGAACCTTTGCTTTGTACACTTGTTCTTGTAGATCCATATGGAAGATACTACATACTTCCCTTTATGTCTCGAAATCATATCGTATACATCATTCCCCATGATCAATTGTTATTCTTTGATCATAGCATTCTTTTCTTCATCTTGAGTTATCTCTTATACCCATGGTGGTCTTCATCCTTCGAGGTGGATCTACTACTCTCTGAAGCTCTTTCTTTCATCATGGTGTCTCTAACCCTAGGAGCTTCAGATTCATGTTTATTGAATTGTTATCACTTGTTCTTCGGAACAAGTCTCATCCTTGTTTTCTTGTAGGAGGTTGTTCAGGACCTTTTCTACAATTCAAATGCACCAATTGCATGGTTAGAACTATTTCATAAAACATATGCATAACGAAAAATTCTTATGCATCATGCAACTATTTAGCCAATACAACATTCATCCATATCTCATGGAAACTTTCTAGATGACATCATTTAGATTGTGCATTAATCCAATATGTCATGTAAAGAGGTTTCATTCTAGATAAGTAGCAATGGAGATATGTATAGCACCATGAGCTACTTACTGATCACATGCATATTAGTAGTATATAGTCATTAATGCAAACAATCTATCATGCATAACACATCAACTGAATATGCATAACAAAACAATATCATTAAATGACAATTGAATACTTATCTTTTGTTTGTTTTGTGGGTAGACTCCTTCTTGATCATTCTCCTTCATCATCTTCTTCATTCATGAAATCATCATTTCTTATCCAAATGATAAGATGGATAAGAGGTTTGTCAAGAATTGAGTTCTTCATATTCCTCATCGCTTGAGGGATCTTCTTTGAATGGTGAGAGCTTGATCTTCAATTTGCTCCCATCTTTCTTCTTCTCTTCTTATGAGACGAGCTTCTTCTTCTTCCCAAAGTCAACTGAAAGTAATCACTTCCTTCTGGCACACATTCCTAGCATGAATGAATCCCATGATCATGGGAGGCCATTCAAGGTGTCTATCACCACTTCTGCATTCTCTGCTTCTTCTTCTACCACTTCAAGATGTTATGCATTCTGGATCTTCATATTCTTCAACTGTTTTCTCAAATCCATATTCTGAATTATGTTCTTATCTTCAAATAGCTTGATCAAGGAATCAAACATATTCAGTGTATTTAGGGAAGACACTTGTGGTATAAGTTGATCCGTGATTGAATCAACAGTGATATTCTTGGCCTTGATCAAGTTCTTCTTGTGTAAGGCTTTGAGGCTCATCTCCCTCTAGAACTGGAACCTCTCTACTCATGTAGGTGTCCAATTCATTTTCTTCAGAGGGATCAAATACTTTCATGCTTGGAAGTTTTCAACTTCACCAAGCTTATCATCAAGTTGATGTGATAGATCACTTTGAAATGAGAACCTCAAATGCAAATAGCAAAAGATTAGATCTTATCGATTTGAGGTGTCCGTCCTGCTTCCGGAGTTGGCTGATCTAGTGTTTGTCAAAGAAACCCTAATTTTCAAAACTTGGAATATTTCAAATCTGATTGGATAGAAATTTATATCTCTTCAAATGGATCTGTCCAATGTACTTCTTTTTCTGAAAACAATAGAGGGAAGCTCTCGGAACACGAAGCCCTAGTTTTTCAATTTCTTCTGCAAAAATGCTTGTTATTGTTTCTATGATATCTATGAATTTACTGCTCGTCTGAGTCTGAAATTTTGCACTGAGGTAACCTCACATGTCCCTGATCCAAAACCATAGGTTTCATTAGAATTGGTTTCACCAATTTTGATTTATGATCATTTTCCCAAGGTGACCTGTTACAGGACTGTTCAGAACAATGAAGTTGTACGACATGCCATGTGTCATTGGTTCATCTTCAGGTTCTGAAATTTGGGCCACAAAAAGTACATTCTGTGTTCTTTCTATAACAGCTTCAGGAATTCCATTTGGACCTCTGTATCCGAAGATATAGCAATTTTCCCTAGGTGTCCTGTTTAGGGATGAATTCTGGAAGAGGCTAGAACCCTAACTTGGAGGGATCATATCTCCTAGAATATAGCAAATCTGAGGTTGAATTTTGGACACAGTGTTCATGAGGATTATATATTCGATCTATAAAATTTTGAAGCTCTTGAAACTTTGCCAATAATGGGATATAGTGAATATACCAAAACTTAGTAGTTTTAGTATTTAGGGTTTTTCTAGCTCCGGGTCAAGCTAGGGCTTGACTTTCCTGGAGTTTCACCCAACCAAAAATATTGATCCAGCTGTCTAAACTTCTATTTTGATGAGGAGAGAAATCCTATGTTTGGCTCACTCAAAAATTCTTCTTCTACAAGAAGCCCTAATTTCCCACACCGAAAACTGAAAATGCTCGGAATCGAATTCCACTTCGACAGAAAGATGCGCCCTTCAATGGAGAGTTATCCTAGCCTTCTTTTGCTGATCGATTGTGGAGATAGAACCAAAAATTAAGAAGCCCTAGATTCTGTAGATGCACAATGTCTTATTTTCAAGGTGGCTCTGATACCATGTTAAATTTTCATAATCTTAGCTAAGACATCAGTACTTCATTTCATTTTCATAACAAAAGCATATAAATAGGATCACTGAAAGATAGACAAGCACAACCATACAAAAGGAACACAAAGATTTATCCTGGGAAAACCCTAAAGGGAAAAAACCCAGCAAAACCTTCCTCAATATAGATGCACCAAAAAGATAAAAGATAAAAGATAAAACCAGCAAGGAGATAAAACCTTGATCCTCCTCCTTCTCCAGCTACTTCTCTTCTCCACTAATGCACTACACAAGTGAGAGTGTGTGCTCAAATGAGGAGAGCTACACCTCTATTTATATTCATTCGTTCACTTCAATTAACTCATCCAACATGTCGGCTTGAGTTAATCATGTAGGCTCGAGTTACACATGTAGGCTCAAGTAACCACACTGGGGTGCTAATGGCCCACCTTTACAATTAGAGGGGACAACCTCATGACTCTTATTAGTTCGTATGATTAGAAGCATCGGGGTACAAGATAATACAAGTGGTTCTCCTGGTAGGACCATCAGGGACCATAAAAAGATACATATAGAATATTCTTCAAAGTTACAATATTTCAACAATATTTGTTGAGTCTCCTTTGGCATTGCCTGAGTCTGTTTAGACCTTTGTTTCTAACCGAAAATGTTTTTTTTAGGCTAATTTTTTTTAAGAAGGTTCTTGTCATGGAATTTTTGATTTTTTGTTTGAGATTAGTGCATTAGAGTTCTTTTACCTTAGTGCTTTTCTTGAGTGCTGTTTGTGTGTCCTTGCAGAGTCTAGGGGTCATAGAATCATTCTTTTGCTTTTTGCATCTCATTTTATTTCAAAAAATCCAAAAACATTTGCTTATCATCGTGCATTGCATTTTGCATCTTTGCATTGTACTTGCACTAGATTTTCTTTGGAGTACTAGTTAGGACTTCATATAGGGAAAGTTTGCATTCATCATTTGAAGAAAATTGTGCATTTCACATAGTAGCATACCCTGTTTTCATGGACACGATGCATTTTCATTGATTGTTAGGTGTACATTTTACTTCATGTTGCGTCATAACACCATTAGTTGCACAGTCATATACCTTTTTTGAGTAATAAAGCCAATTAAAATCAACGCTAAAGTAAAATGAATTACACTCTTTTCTTTTATAGGGTGCACCAACAAGCTTAGGTTTTAGGATCTTGGAATAGTTCATTGTAAGTTAATTCTCCAAGATCACTAAACAACAACACATATGTGTCTGTCCAGGTGAGTGTGTGAAATCCTTGGTATAACCAGTGTTTCTTAGGATCCTCCTTTCAAAAGGGAGTTAAGCACGAGGCAGTGTGAGTGGTTATTGATTGGGATGACCCCTATTCATAACTAAGTAGCACCGAAGATATTTCCAGGATTGTATTCATATTTGGGGGCTCTTTCGAGAGTTTCGGGCTTTGCTACCCTGCCCATATAGTCAATCCCGCCTGCGACTATTCTCTTGAGCATTGATTATATTGAGGTGACCTTAGTGTCCTTACCTAGGATATCGAGGGGGTACTTTGCAGGGGTTATTCTGCAGGTGTACTGGCTAGGTTGGGGTCAGACAACACAGTCGCTTTACGCGTTGAAGCTGAGGACCACAATAATTGGTTACGTACCTCCGCTTGTTGTGTATGGGAGTCTGAAGCCTCTCCTAAGCGAGACATACCTGCTTCATTCGAGAGCTCATTTATCCAGCCCTTGTTTTCCTACATTTGGCTTTAGATTTTATTAGTGATTGCTCTCTACATGATAGTTGGCCTAGGGTTTATGTAAATAGAGAGTCTTTTTTATTTTTTGGAGTCATTGTGGATTCGGGTGCATCTCCTCACCATTCTCATCGTTTAACAGGACTTCTTCCTTCTACTTCTCCTCCTCCTTTGGGAGAGAGAGCTAGATATTCTAGGTGGACTATTTCACACATTGATTCACACACCATGGGAGACCATTTAGAGGATATTCCTGAGCCATCTCCTCCCATTCGTGTAGACGATGGGGAGTTTACTCCTACGTACGATCCTTCACCCGACTTGGCTGAGTTAGGTCCTATGATTTTTGAGATAGGAACCATGCATGATAGACCTATTCACTCTAGGGTTGATTCCCCATTGACGCATTACTGGTATGGAATGCCGGACGATGCCGAGACTTAGTTTGAACCCGCCAGCACTAGCTATGGTAGTTATGCTATGTCTGGTTTCCCGACACATGATTTGGGATTTCATGTTGAATCCGACTTCAAGCCTAACACTATGCGTGGGGGAACTCTCATTCCTTACCATCCGGAGAGGTTTCAGAGCACTAGTCACACTGCACCTTCCATCCCAGTGGTGGAAGTTACATCACATAGCCCTCCTAGGTCTAGGGTTAGCGACCCGATTAGGATACCAGATCCAAGACAAGTGACGATAGGTGGTAGAATGTATATTATTAATCAAATTCCTTCGTCCTCGATCCCTATTTCTTCAAATGTACATCCTCCACCTTATTCACGTGGTCCTTCGAGCTGTTATATGGCTACGAGTCAGGTTCGTACTGCGGTTACTAGACCGATTGTGTCTCAGGTTTACATACTGCCCATCACTTCAGGAGGTTATGTTCATACCTCTAGAGGTCATCTAGCTACTTTCGGGGCATATATCCCTACTTTTGGTATGTATATCCCTACTTTCAGAGCATATTATCCTACCTACAGAGTGTCTCATGGGGCATCGCATGTGATGGCTTATGGACCCTATTATGGAACGTAGTATGGATAGGGTTCTTCACCTTATGGAGGTGGGTATCAACAACCTGCTTACTCTCCTAATTACGGCTTTGTAGCTCCTACTAGTCAAGGTCCATTGCACATAGTGCTTCCACACCACCCTATATGGGTCATATGGGAGGAGGACACTATGGCCAAGGCCATGGTGGTAATCAGCCCTATATGAATCAGGGAGCGGTCCATCAACCTCATCATCCTAGGATCCCTTTCCTTGCAATGCTCAATCTTCCTAACTTTTCAATATTGAAGAATGAACCTGTGGCTCATGACCCGGCTTGGCTGGCTGTCCCTACCAAACTTCCTTCGGACATACCTAAGTTCGAGGGCAAACTGGGAGAGGATCCGAGCGAACACGTTACTATGTTTCACCTATGCTGCTCTTCAAATTCCTTACATTAGGACTCAATACATTTGAGACTATTTCAACACACCCTTACAGGGCCTGCTACGAAGTGGTATATAGAGTTACCTAGGGGAGCTTTCGCTTTGTTCTACGACCTTGCAATGAATTTTCTTAATCACTTCCAGCTACCAGTGCGTTATGACGTTGGTACTGAACTCTTGTCGACATTTCGGCAAGATAAAGCCACACATATTTCTGATCATATTCAAGAGTGGAGAATATGGAAGAGGTTAATTAAAGCTTTTATACCGCCAAAATTCCTCCTCGAGTGGTTCCTCAAGTCGTTATTGCCATATATAGTGAAGGATGTTTCCAAATCCGGAGTGCAGAATGAGGAACAAGCAATTTTTAGGGCACATGAACTGGACTTGATTTACGCTCAGTATGGTTTTTTGTATGAGATTATTCCCAATGCCCCTCATTCCAGTTTCGATCCCAAAGTCAAACCTGGAACACATGCCGATGGAATTGTGGGTTGTGCAAGTGTGAAACCTACGGATTCGATTGAAAAACAAGTTTCAATTGTAAATCAACCAATATGCTTCGGGACAAGCTACGGCTTTGTCTCAACCCACCCAAACGACGAGTGTACTCTCTGTGCAATCGTCGGACTAGAAGGGTAACCAGCATCCCAGACGGAATAGAAAAAAGGGCAAAAATAATCGAAAGGGTGGGAATAAAAATGAGAATGCTAACAATAATGACAAGAATGGCCAAAATGCTGGGGGGGACAAGCAAGATAAATGTAAGGTTAAATTCCCTTGCAAGTTGTGTAAGGATGATCACCTCACTTACTTGTGCCCTCGTATTGAGGAAGCTTCAGGATTCTTGGCACAGGGCCCAGCCGTGCTAACTAACCCTTTACCGCATAATCAAAATATGAACTTGAAGTCCCATGACCAGTCTGGTGATGATGATCCACCGGAGGGTAGTGGTCGTGGGTGCATTAACATGGTCCGTGCTGCGAAAGTTGTGACCCATGAAAAATATTATGGTTTGTCACAACCCAGCCCAGGCAAAGAGCCCGATCCACCAGGGTCCCCTTTGCGCATTGAGAAACCTACAGATAAACCTGAGGTGCACCTTGCATTCCTAAGGGAGTCCCTAAGCGTTCAGGGCATAATCCAAATGCCTGAGCCGCCTAGAATTATTTAGTTGTCAAGGATTTGGGCCATACTCCTTGTGCGATGTATGCATTGGAAGTGCTTCATAGTTGTCCTTCGCAAAGGAAGGCGTTGCTTTCTTCCCTTGGTGTGAACGATGATGATTCTTCCTCTGTGATCAAATTTGAAACCGCAAGACTTCAATCTCGCTTGCCCTACTATGTGTCTCTTTTGGTTCACGTAGAATGTCTTAATATGATTGTCAAGCGCACTGTGATTGACGAGGGCGCTGCTGCTTCTGTGATGTCTTTGTCCTATTGGAAGGGTCTGGGTTCTCCTGAGCTGTCTAAATTAGGGACTATGTTAACTGCGTTCGATGGGAGATATTTTAGGCCGCACGGCATCCTTCCTTCCCTTAAAGTCCATTTGGGGGGAAAGACCGTTGCGATAGAGGTTGAGGTGGTTGATGCATCCCTTGACTACAATCTCTTGCTGGGTAGGAACTGGATGTATAGTATGCAAGCCATTGCTTCTTCCTTGTTCCACGTTGTATGCTTTCCACATAATGGGAAGATTGTAACGATTGATCAAACGACATTCAAGAATCCATTTGTTACCGCATCTTCAGGAGCTTCGATCCCAATCGTTGAGCAGTCTCAGTCGGCAACTGGGAGTGTGGGTGTAGGCATGTATCCATCCCTCATGGGAAGCTTTAGTTGTCCTGCACTGATCCTCATGGTAAGATCTAGTTTCGATGAGGCTTCGACATCCACGACATCGGTGTCTTTTCACACGACCCATATGAAAGATCCTTGGATTCTTCCTACACCGAGTACTTCGATTGAGCCCGTCGAAACGAGCATATTGTTGCCTGTAGCTATGATATCTTATCAAGCTAATCTCAAGAGTGTTGCAGAGCCTAGTCCTTCCTCTTCGTGGACAGAGGAGGAGGACCCTTATGTACTGCCGGCATGGACAGTACAGTATTTTCATGCACACGACTACCTAGATACGGTTTTCCCTTCGAATGAAGTGATTATTGAGGCTATGTCGGGAGTTGAGCCACCATGGGAGGAAATCCATCATAGATCATACTTTCTTCCAGAGCTTGAACTTTTTGAGCGTTAGGATTTGAGGGCGGTTCTTAGTCAGAGAGTTTGTAGTCCCATGGTTCCATTAAGCTCTCCTGGTCTGATGGCTAATGGAAACATGGTGAACATATCTTCAACGATTCCTATCAACATCTCTCGCAATCCTGGCATGATAGAGAATCTCTATATTGGGGCAGAATGTTCCCATGCTGATATTCTGGAATACACCGAGCTATTGAAGGAATTCTATGATGTTTTTTCTTGGTCTTACAACAAGATTCTAGGTATTGAACCTCATATTGTTGAGCACAGGATTAGGACTTACCCCAATGCTAAACCTGTTCGACAACGTTTACGTGCGATGAATCCTAGGAAAGCACCCGCGATTAAGGTAGAGATAGAGAAGCTGTTGAAAGCTGGGTTTCAAACCCCATTCTGGTGGATAAGAAGCAGGGAGCGATCCGCATATGCATTGATTTCCGTGATCTGAATCGTGCCTGTCCTAAGGACAACTTCCCCACACCGTTTATAGATCAGATTTTGGATGAGTGTGTGGGTAGCGAGGTGTTCTCCTTTATGGACGGATTTTCTGGATATAATCAGATACAGATTAAACCTAAGGACCAACATAAAACTATATTTATTTTTCCTTGGGGAACGTTTGCATATCAAAAAATTCCTTTCGGCCTTAAAAACACCGGAGCTACATTTCAGCGGGCAATGACCTTGATTTTCCACGATCTCAAGTCAATTATCAAGGTATTTTTGGATGACCTCACTGCTCATTCTCACATGAGAATGCATCATCCTTATCACTTGAGAGTGGTATTCGAAAGATGACGGCACTATTTAGTTAGACTAAATCCTCACAAGTGCATATTTTGTCTGAAATCAGGGCATTTGTTAGGATTCATCATTTCTAAAGAGGGTATAAGAGTCGACCCTTTGAAGGTTGAGGCAATACTTCAGTTGTCTCCCCCGAAGAATATTCATCATCTTCAGTGTTTGCAAGGCATGGTAAACTTCTTACGAAGATTTGTTGTCAACTTTGCCAATTTGACTAGAGGCTTCACGCGTCTCTTGAAGAAGGACACCCCCTTTTATCGAGATGGGAAATCCCAGGAGTCCTTCGATGCACTCAAGCGAGCCCTAGCATCGGCCCCAATGATTAGTCCTCCGGATTATAGCCACAATTTTCTATTATATGTGGCTGCATCCCTAGAGACGATTGGTATGGTTTTGGTTCAAGAGGATGAGGATCTCCAAGAGCATGTCATATATTATTTGAGCCAAAACATTATTGATGTAGAGATTCGTTATTCTCATGTCGAGAAGCTTGCTTTAGCTATCGTACATGCAGTACAGCGGTTGAGACATTATATTCTCCTTCACCAGACCTTGGTTGTGGCCCATGTCAATCTGTTTCAATTCATCCTCACCCGAAGGATGATTGGGGGAAAGTATAATAAATGGATTTTCATTCTGCAAGAATTCGATCTCGAGTTTGTTTCGGCAAAATTGAATAAGTATTTAATTTTTGCAGAGCCTATAACGGATTTCCTGAGTGAGGATGAGGACTTGGTTTGTGAAGATACGCTTGTCGATGAACACATCTTCTTAATCTCAACGTTAGACCCATGGTATGGGGATATCATAATATATTTACAAACACTGAAGACCCCTACTCACCTCTCACGAGATGAACGATGATGATTATGTCACGTCTCTAAGAACTACCTCATAGTGGACAATACTTTGTACCTCTGTGGGGTAGATTCCATTTTACGACGTTGTTTAACTCATGAAGAGGCTGAGGTAGTGCTGAATGATTGCCATGGAGGGGCATGTGGTGGTCATTTATCTGGTATTTCTACAGCTCAAAATATTTTAAGAGCGGGTTATTTCTGGCCATCGATATTTAAGGATTGTGTTTATGCGGTCAAGAGGTGCCACCCTTTCCAGGTGTTCACACGCAATATGTGCTCAAAACCTGCCCCATTACATCCCATTATCACCGTCGGTCCCTTCATGAAGTGGGGGCTCTATTTTATGGATTGCAACCCAGCGTCGGCTGGGAGGCACCATCACATTATAGTGGCTATTGATTATTTCACAAAATGGGTTGAGACTATGCCTACAGTAAAATCTGATGGTGAGACAACAGCTCACTTTGTGTTCAACCAAATTATTACTCGATTTGGGATTCCAAAAGAGCTTGTCACTAACCATGGCTCACACTTTCAGAACCGTATGATGGAAGAGCTGGCATCCAAGTTAGGGTATAAGCAAGAACATTCATCTTCTTACTACCCCCAAGTGAATGGATAGGTAGAGGCAGTGAATAAATCACTCAAATCCATTCTCCAATGAACCATCGCACAAAGCAAGAATAATTGGCACATTACGTTATATCCTGCTTTGTGGGCATATCGAACTATTGTTAAAACTGCCACTGGTTTTTCTCCATATCAGCTCGTACATGGAGTGGAGTTGATATTGCTAGTTGAATGAGAAATTCCTTCGTTGAAGCTAGTTGTAGAACTCTTACCGGACACTTCCCCATTGGAGGAGCATTTGGTTCACCTTAAGCAACTTGATGAGCAACGTCGAGATGCCTTGCTGGCTGTAGAAGTCAATAAACGTCGCATTAAGGTCCAGTACGATAAGTCTATCCATCCAAGGGCGTTTAGTGAAGGAGACTTGGTCCTTTTGTGGGATCAACTGAAAGAACCCTTGGGGGTAGGGAAATTTAATCCTATGCTGCGTGGTCCTTACGTGGTCAAGCGTGTGTTAGAGAAGGGTGTGTATGAGTTAGTGGATTATGAAGGAACGGCCTTGGAAGAGCCTAGAAATGGGCTCTATCTCAAGAAATACTCTGCATAATCTTTAGCCAAGGCTGCTTATTGTATATTATTGTACATCTTTGCGTAGTTAGGTCTTTTTCTTATCGTGATCGGGCTTGTGATTAGTTTTCGTTTATTTTGGCAGATGTCAATGGAATATTCCACCTACATAGGATTCACAGATGGTGCAAGCCATCACACTCAACACTCAGCCTTTGCTGCTTGTGTGATTTATACTCCTATGGGTCAGGTACTGTCTTCAAGAGGTGTATGTCTGCGGCCATCTTCCAACAATGTTGCTGAATACAGTGCCGTTATCGAGCTTCTACGGGATGCCATTTTACATGGCATTCTATCTCTTGAGTTACATCTTGATTCGTGGTAAGTAGTGTCACAGCTCAATGGCCTATACCATGTTAGAGATCCGACATTATTGAGAAGATTCTTACGTGTGAGATTGTTAGAACGACAATTTGACAGTATAACATATATACACATTCCAAGAAATAATAATCAAGTTGCTGACTCATATGCTAACTACGTGTTAGATTGGCATTTGTTTCATTCACAATAAATTAATCACAAACACAATTTTTACACATGTAAATAAATAAATCGATCACCATAAATTTTTTTATATATACATAAAAAATGTGATAATACATAGTGTCATAATACAAAATTGGGGCTTTCAAGCCACCATCATATAATACACGGTCGTACAAAATGTATACACTCCCAGGTGTCTAATCCTGTGGAGGAGGAGGAGGGTTGTGATCATGAAAGGTCACTACGACTCTAGCTAGCCGTCGGAATAAACGCACCCTTGAACATGGTACACCCACCACCTGCCGCTACATCTCCTCAAGGCAAGTCCTTGGATTGTGCCATGGGAACTCTATGTGTCAATCTCACAAAGTTGGTATGAATGGTTTGGAGTGTTCGCTCCACATCCACACCCATGATGTCATCTCCTCTTCCCCTCCATCGATGACGAGGGAAGCCCTCTAGCCACCATGGTCCCACATCTGCACATAAATGGTAGATGTCACTATATATCATCACCCAAAAATATGTCTTTTTGATTCCACATAATCAAGAAAATACAAAAAAATTAAATAACCCAAAATTTAAAAAGAGAGGGTAGAGATTTGTTACCTATATCACCATATGCCAATCCTGGTGGTAACGGCATGTCTAGGTCCCCCCGAAAATCTATCCCTGCATAGGGGTAGTCATCGATGGAAACTAGCTGTCATCGCCACCACGGAAAGAAGTCAGCTAGATATGGGTTGGCCACCCTACCACCCCCCAGTCTGTTCATAGAATCTTCCCAACACCGTTGGGCTAGATCTCAAAACCTGTGAAGAGGAACGTCCACTCTGGGGCTCAATCCTGGAACATGCTCAAAGAAAAACGTGCCCAAAATACTGCTGAACTCGAATTTTCTCACCCTGCCTGCCTTACACTCACTGAGCTGATGTTTCATGTTGCTCAATAGTGTAGTACTCCAGTCATAGATCGTGGGTCTCATACACTCCACTCCGTAGAACATCAGAGGCCGCGAGGCCTGGTGGAGTGATGCCATGCCTGCTATCCTGCCCAGCGTCAATAATATGGCCTTTAGGCCCAGCACCTGTATAGCATTGGTAGGGACTTGACTCCCCACCTTCTTAGTGTCTAGATAACAATACACTGCAATGTACTCATCGATAGTCAGGCCACCTCCTGGCCCACCACGAGAACGAAGGTTCACCACTTCCCCTCATCTAGAAAGTCCAGTGATGAAATGTATGTCCTCTACCTCTATGGTGAGGGATATCCCATCGATATGGAAGGACTCCGAGTCTGGATCCCAATAATCCACTAGCATCTGTAACAGTTTTGGTTTCTCCCTCAAACCACCAAGACACCAAAACTTGTAGAGTCTGCATGCACGTAGAGCTTGTTGAGCCATTAATTCGGCCCTTACTACTTCCTCTACTTCACCATGCTCACGCTCTCTCCACTCTAGGACCATCCTGCACAAGAAATTGCAAATTTTCCCATTATTTTATTGAAAAATCATATGCGTGGCCTCATACGTGACCATTTTCAAAACAATCGCGTATGTACATGAGTTTGAGGCCATTTTCCGCATATATCCAGCCCTATACGCGGAAAAAACCTCAATTTTTGTGTGGGCCACAGTGCTCATCTGGGGTTGGCCTAGAAACCTTATTTAACCATGAAAATTCATAAAAATTGTATCAAAATGAAAGAGGAGAGCATGAGTAAATACCTGGAAGAAACGGTAGTGAATTCTGCCAGCTGGATCTCCTAGAATTTGCTGTGGAAAATTAGAGCTCAAATGGGTAAAAGCTTCAAATGATTTATAATATTTTGAATTGATTACTATTTATAGAAAATTTTCAAGTATTTGAAAATTTTTACCCCCTTTCCTATAGTTTCGACATTTTCTAACCATTTTCGACCATTTTCGACATAATTCGTGATGTAGAAGACCTTTTTCAGTGCCGTTTCAGCCATTGGATTGACCCGTTCGTGCTGATCTTAGGAATCATGTTTAAACTGGCATATAGGTTAGGTTTCATCACCGTTTGCATTTTGCATAACCTTATGACCGTCTCATCATGGCCTTAGGTATGAACCCACTCTATTATGTCATGGAACCGTCTTGCTGCTTTAGAAGTGGTATGATATGAGTGGTAGAGCTTTACCTTACATGGGTACCCTAGTTAGCACCCTATTTTCATTTGGTTCCCATAATGACATTTTCTCCTTTAGGTTGTGGGAGTCCATTGTATAGTACTACCATGACATTTCGTGAGAGCCTCATACTCCTCTTGATCTTTTGCTGGCCTATTTCACTTAGGACTCCCTCATGTCAAGTTGTAAATGCATTATCATGAGCTTTGCCTACCTTATTAAGCTTTATGCTGGCTCCCCTGACATTGCATTTCAGCCATATAGCCCGAGCTTGTCTCATGTCTAGCCATGTAGAGCCATTTTTCTATCCTTCGCAGCTTGATTCCCTTTTTACTTGGAGGGGATTTTCCCCCGAGTGTTGATATCCTACACATGTATCCTTGCATTGAGCATAGGTATGTTCCACTGCTTGGAACTAGTTTATTTTCCCTTATGACACTCATCTCCTCCTAGTTTGTAACTATAAAGCTATTTTATTCTTTTTTCAAGCTTTTTAAATAACTGAAAAAGCCCCCAAAAAAATTAAAAAACCAAAAAGCCGGACAAGGAAAGATGTTATCTGTGGTAGCTGTCAAGCCGTGTCGCCTTCGAACAGAGCACTATATATCACATCCATTGGTTGGGTTATAGTTTGACTTTAGGAGCTGTACTCATTTATCTGAGTTTATCTCCACCGACTGGTTAAGCTTCTAGTCCCTATGGAGCCTCTGTTGATGCCTCTTGTGTCACAGAGATGTCCCAGTTTGTATATCGAGTCTATGCTGCCTTCATTTAGTCACCATACACCATTATGCTCTTGTTTGAAGGAAGTTGAAGCCCGAGTCATCCATTCCTCAGTTATCTTGACTTTGCATGTCGGCCATTCTCGGTACAGTTATTGGTTCGTGCACCTATTATTGAGTCCTTCCACATTATACAGCTTTGCTGAGTACCTCATGTTGGATGATGGGGGATGCCTTAATTCTCTCCTTCCAGTGGATTTCATCCCATCGACTTTAGATAATTTATTCTAGGATTGGAATCTAGAGTCATTTTAAGTGCCTTGAGACTTGCAGTCATCAGTGGTAGGTTCTCTCGCCATCAACAGTTCTTGGGAATACATCAACGTCCCTTGATCGATGGATCCTCTCAAGTGTGCGACCTCACCACATTTATTCACACTTGTTAGTTTTCACTCTAGTACCTTGTTTCCCATTTTCATTATCGATGGGTGATCTCACGTATGTTAACAGTATACATTAATGACCGGTAATTAGACGATGGACTACTATGTTCGACCTTGACACCTCTATTCGCATAGTAGGACATGTACTCATAGCAGTTTGTGTATAAGACTTTCCATATTGGTGGCATCTCTTATATGCTACCTCCTTGATCGTGCCAGTGTTCATGAGATTTCAGCTCTTGTGATTTAATTCCAGTATATGTCAGATATTTCCAGCCACTATGGAGATCTTGATCTGTTATATCTTCAGCCATTATGGAGATCATGGTCCTTTGTATATCTTCATCATGGAGATTCTGATCTATGTATATTGTACGTAGCTATGACCACATATGTGATATCTTGTATCATGCTTATTCATGGCCATTGTACTCTTATGTATCCGGGACTGCTATACGTATTTGTAGTTATGTGCAGAGTTGTATTATTGCACTATGCTGATTGGGTGCCTGGTCTTCCATTTGGGATCCTTCATCACTCCACTTTTGGGATGGACTTATAATGTATTTCGGCCATCGTATCACCCCTCTGACCTCATACATTAGGGGGCATCTGTTATAGCTGGTTTCACCACTCCAGGTGAATCACGCTTTATATGGCCTTCCCCTGTCCCACTGCAGACTCCTTAGACCCCATGGACCATTTTTTGTCCTTTGATGTTTCTTTGATCATCCATAAAAACATATGTAAAATGATACACGCAACTTTTAAACCTATAAGCGTGTATATACGCGGGTTTGACCACTAAAACCATGTACATCGGGATGTGTGCATAATCCAAATCTTTTTGGAGTTTTCCTTGACATGGATCTGACTCATTTGAATCCTGGACTTCCCTATGCCTTGAGATCACTTGGATTCGACCTTTCATTACCCCTTTGGAAGCTATATAAGGAACCCCTTGGTACATTGAAGGAAAGAAGAGAGAATTGAGAGCAACGAAACTATATTCCATTGTTGCCAGAACTTATGCTTGAGTCTGTATCCCTTTGTTCCTTGGAGCACTAGTGTGTTCTTCCCAACCTTTCCTTTTGCTTGTGAGCTTGCTATCGAGAGATGGAGGATTGAGGTGGTGGAGGCCCAAGTGGGGGATTCAGTTTCTCCGGTTGCAGATGTGCCCTCAGAGGTTGTATCTTGTAATCTCTTATTTATATTAATAGAAATATCTTTTCCTGTCCAATAATGTGTGTTTGAATGAATATTTTATCCATGGGATTATGTCAAATGCTTATACATTATTGATTATATATGCTAGAATATATCTAACACCATGATATATAGAATGCTTGTATTGTTTACTTGTTGTTGAGGAAGTAATCTATCAATTCAAGCTAAAGATTGGAAAGCTCAACGGGGATCTACTTCAACCATCTGGAATAAGGTACGAGGTCTGATCCTTTAGTGTTAGACATTTAATTTCTATTGCATATTGGAAACGATTGATTTCTGGAGTCAAGCTGTCTGTTGTGGTACCCCAAGCCATAGGAATTTATCTCCGTAACAATGGATGGGAATCCAAGCTCTCAAAATACCAAATATTTGGTTTGGGGATTGGAATAGATATATCACAAAACTTCTCTCCTCCCACATATGACTTACAAATTCACAATATGAACTTTTTTGGGAACATGCAAAGCATGGACAGTACACCCCAAAAGCAGGATATCAATAGATATGTTCAAACCTATTTTAGGATGAACCAAAGTGGTGGAAACCTAGAATCTGGAAACTAAAATTCTCTCTGAAGGAAATAATATTTATGTGGTGCACGTTAGCAAGTAGAATTCAAACTTGGGATAGGCTCCAAAAAATATCCTTGGCAGGGCCTGGATGGTGCTCGTTATGCAAATACAATGAAGAAATCACAAACCACCGCTTTCTTACCTACAACTTCTCCACACAAATTTAGTTGCATTCACATTAGAGGAAATTTCAACTCAAAATGGGCCTTTTAACTTTTATTCAAATTCCATGTCATCATGTGTTCGCCAATGAAATTGATTTAAATTTGAAGTACCATATAGGTCTTAAACACCTTTTTAATATAAATTTGGGGATAGGTACCATAAAAAACTATTTTTTTGTTTGTATTTTTGACATATCTCCCTGTGTTTTTACTCAAATTTCGATCAGGAGAGCTTATTGGATGCGGAATTAAATTACGCATCCAACAAGTACCCACTTGGCATACTTTTGATGGATCCCGCTACCCCAAAAATAAGAAATACCTGAAAAAAAAATGAAATGATGATGTCATCATTCCATTTTTCAGGTATTTCTTGTTTTTGGGTAGCGGGGTCCACCAAAAGTATGCCAAGTGGGTACTCGTTGGATGCAGAATTTAATTCCGCATCCAACGAGCTCTCCCGATCGAAATTTGAGTAAAAACACAAGGAGATATGTCAAAAATACAAACAAAAAAGTAGTTTTTTTTCTTTTCTTCCTCCAAAATTAAAAAATATTATTTTATTATTTTAACTATTATTTTATTAGTTCATTTTAGGAGGCCCATTTTGAGTTGAAATCTCCTCTAATGCAAACTCTGTAAAATCTTAGATTTAACTAGGCAAGCCCCTCAGTGGAAGAAGCTTGGAAAACTTAGTCGTCCAACCCCCAGAATGCTAAGATTAAATCCCTCCCACTTCTCCATGAATTGGGAATTTGGCAAGCCCAAACCAATGTCGCCTTCCTAGAAAAGGCCTCCTCCCCTGAAGTGGTAGCAAAATAGGGTCTAGAAATTCTCTCCTTTTTTCTGCAAACAAAAGACCAGTCAGATCCGAGGATCATCACAGAAAAGATGATTGACCAATCTTTTCCTTGGGGATATTTTGATGGGTCATCATAAGATAATAAAAGAGGGGGAGGGGCTACTCTCTTCCTCAATCAATATCATCATTTTCAGATTCAGATGGGCTTGGGAAACGAGGCAAACAATTTTGTAGAATTAATGGCTCTCAAGCTGCTTCTTTGTTTTGCTATTGAAAGAGACTGTAGAAAAATTCAGATCTTTGGAGACTCATTAGTAATAATAAAATTGATAAACAAAGTTCAGAAATGTAGGAATATTGCTCTCGTTGCTCTATATGAAGAAGTTAATAGAATTCTAACAAATTTTGATGTTATTACATGCCATCATCTTTATAGGGAAAGGAATGCCGAAGCAGATAGAATTTCCAAAGAAGGGTTGAACCTAGAGCCCGGAACATGATTTTTTTTGGAGATAAGAGATGCAGAGGTATATGAATTCTATCATAGACCTTTCATTGAACCACAAACAAGGATGGAAGCATAGAAGTCACACAAAATGTTTTCTGAGTTGATATCCCATAACACTTTGGCATTGTTTTTGCTTCGAAACAAATTACCAAGTTCATTTTGAATGAAGTCCTTCACAAGCGCAATAAGTGAATTTGGTTTTGTGCAATTCCAATGAAAATTATGAGCCGGTACAAGAACATATTTCCTCTACAAGATACAAAAGATCTATATAGAACACAATCTCATTTTTTATGTAATGTCGCCATGCAGTAGAAGACAGAACATAGTTGTATGTAAATATTTTTGTTTCATGTCAATATGAAAATATTTTTTTCCTTTGGGAAAAAAACTAATATACCCATTGTTTTTTAACTTATTTTTTTTAGGTGATACATGGCGAATACATAATTTATAATAGCGATAGTAATTAATATTATAACTAGTAAATAATAATATTATATTATAATTAATCTTTTATAATAATAATTAAAAATTGGGTTCATTAACTTATAACTAATATCATGACTAATATATAATATATAATTAATATCTACAATAGACAGTTTGGGGTATTATTGGGGGTTGAAATCACCCACTACTTGTGGGTTCTTAATATGGCTCTATTTTCTGTATTAGTTTTTTTTGGATTCGAGGCCCCTCTTCTCTAAGGTTTTGGTTTCTTCTAGGGTCCTTCGACGAAGTGGTTGTGGTTAGAATATGATGGAAGGAAACAATGACAGGGATTTTGATGACCCTAAGGGGACTTCATCGTCTCCATGCCAATTATTTGGGACCTTTCCTCTTGGGACAAACCCTTTACTTTGTGATGAACATCGACTGGTTTCATTCTCGGTGAAACTTTTGGCAAAATATTAAGAATTGGATTTGGTGGTTTTGAAAGTGGGTGGTGGTCGATAAGTTCACCATCAAGGTGGAGGTTTATCTATAAGTAGGGAAGAGGAATATCATTAACATAGGGATTTGAAGGTTGTTGATCCAATGGCTAAAGGAATTAGCATGATACTAGGGAAGGATTTTATGTTTGGATGCGTACTTAATCTATCTAAAAGGGTCATCATAGGTAAGGTGTGTTATGTCAATTTTAGTAGGAGAACTATTTTAGAGTTGGTTAACATTCACTGGAAACCCATGCTGAATTATTTCCCTAGGGTTCACATGATTGTCAACAATTTGATATGGTTCCATTTTGTTGGCATCAAAAATTTGTACTACACCATGAAGTAATAATTTATTATTAATTTTGCTGGAAAATACTTTAACTATTATTTTATTATTTTTGTCAAAAAATTCAAGAAGAAAACATTTTGTAATAAAACATTTTTATTTAATAAAATATGTTGAAGGTGAGAACAAAATTGGATATAGTTTTTAAAGAGTTTTTCCTGACCCACAAGATAAAAGGACATGTGGTTGAATCCACTAAGTGAGAACTAAAGATGTAGGAGGACTCATCCCCAAAAATCAGGCCACAACTCCTAGTTGAGTGCTAAAGAGCAGGAGACTCATAAATGACCAAGTCCTAGGAAACATACTATATATTGGTATGTCCATGAGAAACAGGAGGATATCATTGGAAGGGGATTGAATATGTGAATGCAAGAGATGGCGCATTGAAGGATTTTTCTCTTGTGGTTTAGCGAATAGGCTTGAGGGTTCTAGAGCAAGTAACTTGGATGCTCTGGGAGTTTGTTGGGAGGAGAAAATTCTACACTTTTGTTTTCCCAACATTGGTGCCACATTCTAAATCTATGTTTCTGTTACACTTATATTAATATGTTATTCTTATTCTAGATCTAGACAGGTTAAGTTAAAACCCAATATAAAACAATTAGTCTAGCTTAATTATCCATGTTCTATTTTATTATGTTAATTATGAACATGATTGATTAATTTAACTATGCTGATTATAAACATGTTAATTGAGTTATGGGATTTTCCTTTTATGGATTATAGGCTGGAAATAAAAACTTAGCACTTATGGATATGTACCAAATTATATCGAATCCTTCCTAGGCGTCTGTTTTACTAATGCACTTATGCATTCTGTATATATATTATTTTTCTAATCTTTGTAATATCCATATAT
>LPNX010970499.1:46424-86111 GCA_001517045.1 Pseudotsuga menziesii
TCAAATAGAAATTAATCTTATCTCATACATGTCGGATCAAAGATTTAGTTTAATTCATCATCCACATAGTGAAAATAATAATATTATGAACTGATCCTTTAAGGATCTGTAACTTTTTATTTCCATTTCAAGGATCCGAAGTAACTAAGAGACTGTATGAATCACATATCTATAGCAATCAAACTAAGAGACTATGCAAATTGCAGATCTACATTAATCAAATTAAGAGACTATATAAATCTCATATTACAGTAATCAACTATGACATCACTTAGACAATCTGTTCTAGATTTTATTTAAACCAACACATACGGATCGAAGATCCTAATTAACATCCACAAAGCATGCACATGACAATTAAAATCAAATCGAATCAAATCTAATATTTCCATTGTGTGGTATGTTAGCTATCACAACTATATTTACGACATCAAAATCCCAGTCACAAAACAAGTATCATTTTCTCATCATGCCAAAGCTATCATAGATAGTCGAGTCTTAAAACAAATATTTAAACTACTGCATAAGAAATAATAGATCCTATGGGTTGTATCAGGTAACACAATAAACACAGTAAATATAGGTTTGTAAGTCCACATCATAGCTACCCTAATCTACCTAGAGGAAAAGCATCGATAGAGTATTCACACACATGCATAGTGTTCATCATACGATCACAACATTACAACTATAAGCAAAGTATTATACTGATGATTGTACGACCATCAACGATGGAAGCCTTGTGACTTAGAAAGAAACAACATACAATTATGTACAGATATAGGGAAAAATGATAATTGAAATTACGCATCTAAAGGTCGACATTCTTTAAAAATTAAACACCACATATATATGTTAAAGAGTGGATGTAAGATCATTGTCGATGGATTCCATAGTAATTTTAATACCAATGTTAACAATATGGGAATAAGACTAGTCCATGGAACCCAAACCATGCCAAGGTACATTTTAAAACATTACATTACAGTGTCATTAAAATGGCTAAAGAGCCGACACAAAACAAACCCAAGAAGGGTTTACCAAAAACACATATTCATTTAAGAACTAAAACAATTATCTTTTAAAATGATATGGCTACCACTTGAAACCCTTACGGTTCCTACCCAGTGTGACATATAAACCATATCGTAGATGGGTAACCATGGTTTTGACGTTCTTCATAATGAAAAACCAAGTTTTAACCAAGGATGATTCACATTCTTACCTGGATTTTGGAAACACGAGCCTAGGAGGAGGTGACCTTGTCGCTTTCCTCTCTAGTGCCTTAAACCGCATTGTTCATTATATTCAGATAAATTTATACTCTGTGAAATAAAAGCCAATAAAGAACTAAATTTGAGGGGAATTAATTACCTTTTCAAAATGGCAGAGAGGGCCAGGGGCCGGCTCCTCTCGAGAACCCTTATCTCTCCTCTGTCTGTATTACAAACAATAAAAACTGTGTCATATTTTTCTAAACCATTTCAATATAAAATCACAGTGGTAAAAATTCCTTTTAAAAATGAAAACCTTACTTGTTCAGATACTTTCAAAGCTGAGGTGGTGGCGATTTCAATTTCCACTCTACAGTCCGCCATGGAAGTCAAAGAAGCCCAAATAACACCTCGATAAGGACTATACATGGTATTGTTAACACTTGCCTAAAAATAGGACTGCCACTCAGCACACAATAAAATATTTACGGCCATTGCTGGCCACTCAAAGGTCTAAATGTCTCTTTCTTCCACAATATTTGGGGTAGAGCCCTTCGGCTCATGCCGACTATAAAAATAGAAAGAAACCACCTAGATATTTCCACCATGAGTTGAGTAGAGCTCGACTTTGCATTTTCTTAGAAAACTTTCATGAAAATGAGGCTTTGGTCACAAACATGCACATTAAAACTCGGTCCGAAAACCCTAAATCCAATCTGAATAGATGGATGGTAGAGGGAGCATCATTTAGCTGAGTAAAGGACCTGTTTTCACTATCAACTCGCATCCATGTCATGAGTTAATTCCAAATTCAACCAAGGACAATGCAATAACCATCGAAATCAAAATATTTTAAACCTCAATCATTCCAATCAACTTTGGATTATAATCATTGCCAAGAACCATCGTAGGTGTTGGGAACATGGCATGTGATGCCATCATGCATTATGCCAAGAACCACACCCATTATACATTATATCCTTAGTGGTGTTATATGCCTAGATCATCGAAATAAATTTACAACCATAGTATTACATTATGCCAATAGCATCAAAATACAATGCAACCATCATGTTAAAGCATGTCGAAACTTTAACACTATGCAAATCAAAGTATAACCATATAACATGATATATAAACCATAACCATCAAGGACCATAAAGAGAGTGCATCATAGGCCAAACCATGTAGTCTCATGCCAAGTATATTGTCTTAAAGTCTCACTTTTTATTTATATAACAAGGGGTCATCATATGGAGGAACCATATGCTTTACAAACCCTAATCACCTTATTCTTAAGGGGATATCACCACACACCATAGAATAGACTATGTTAAGGCCAAGGCCTTTAATTTACGTCGCAATTTATAGGTTGGGGTCAAGACCATTTTCAGTCTTCCCATGCCTTAGGTTAGTTCAGCCTAATATAAAAACTATACAATAAGGAACAAATAAAAAGGAAATACATCACTTGCATAAGATGTGGTTGGAGGTTCCAAGAGGAGCTAGCCACTGTCACAACTCAGTAGAAACTTTCGTAAACAAACATGATAAACATATTAAAATTCACAAAAGTCAATCATAAAAAGTCTGCTAAGTAAGTATGGAAGTAATATTTTTAGGTGTGTTACATAATGGTATCAAAGAAAGGTTACATCACTAGGCCTGAATCAACTCAACATTTACAATGATAAGGAAACCAAAGAAACTAATGATTATTTTATTTTCATGGTTTAAATTCTCTTACAAAACAAAAACAGAAGTATAACTGTATGTTGCAGGAAAACATGGTAGTAACACCCCGGTTTTGACCCCATGATATTAAATTGCATATGATGTAAAATATTGTATTTAATCGTGGTGTGGATCCCAAGGAAAAGGCCCCACCATGGATTTAGTGTTTTATGTTTTGACGATTAAAATCGATGACGATGGTTTATGTGCTAGCCAGGCACAATGTGCTTTTAGACATCATGTAAAATGCAAATTAATAAAAATACTACGACTAGATACGCACCGCAACATTAAAGATATGGGGGCATGATTTCACAAGGAATAGGGAGGGGGAATTTTTAAACCTTGAGCCAATGGGGAAAATCCATAGAGTGGTCAACTACCCTTTTTGTCTTTTGTTCCCAGTCATCTCTAAGTTGGTGGAGAAAGTTATTTCCTTGGGATGGGAAAGGTATGGAGGTCAAATTCTAATTTGGGAAGTCACCCATTTTTGGAAAGTGTGTTTCTGACTTGTGGGGAAAGTAAAATATTGGAAAGGCATGCCCAAGTCATTAGGCACCCATGAGTTTCATTTCTCACCCATCCTCATGGAGTTTTGGCTCCCTCATGCAGCAGGAGGAGACTGAGCTCTTTCCTCCATAGTTTAGCTGTTGTTTCCTTCCCTTATCAATACTGAGAATGCATTTTGGGTGTTGCTGGGGAAAATGGGAAGGAAGGGTCCTCGATTTTGGGGTTTGATGAGGCCATTTTTCCCTTGTGAGAAAGATGGAAGTTACCCTCCATGTTTTTTTTCATTTTCTTGTTTTCTCCAAGATGGGAAACTCGTTTTTGGGTTTCCAGCAAGTGGGAGAAGAGACCCACGAATTTTGGGTGTTTTTGAGTTCATTTTGGCCACGTTAGGGCCATAAACATCTCTAGAAAATTGAATTTCCATCAAAGGGATGTTTTCCCCATTTTATTGTGCCAGTTGTAACTGCAAATGCCATTGTTGGTAATTCCTAGTGGATGGGAGAATAGATCCATAGTACGAGGGTTTGATGAGGCATTTTTTACCTCTGTGAAGTCCCAAAATGTTTCCTGAAGACATATTTCCTCATGCTGGGTTGTTTTCCCCAATTGCAATTTCCGTTTAGGTTCCCAAGAACGTTTTGTTCATATCCAACAGTTGGGTATGACTATGTTTGATTAAATGGGTTGACTATGTGTTTGATGCAAGTGAGTATTGGGGAGATAAGTCAAAGGAACCCATGTTGTGTAAATTGATCCCAAGAGATAGAACAATTACACTCACAAAATTGCTAATCAAACATGCAAAATTAACACCAAAGGAGACTGAAATTGGAGCATAACACTAATATGTATTTAGTAAGTGTACAATAGGAAAACTTATGAATTAATAGGATAGTGTAATATATAATTACATGAGAGAATCAAATGCATAAATATTCCAATCGAAATAGTAAAAAAGCTGGCTTACGAAAACTAGTCAAATCCCCCATAGGTGCATAAAGCAGTTTCCAAATCTAGGTAGATGCTCACGAATTGGCTAGGTCAAGTGGGAAATATAAAGAGGGATGGAAAGAAAACTCATACATAATTTTATTTGGAGAAAATTATGGAGGATTATGCAGGAAAAAAACAAGTCAACTACACCTAGTGTAGCCGTTCCTTTTGCCTTAAATCAAAATAAAATAGGCATCTTTTCAGAAAAAGCAGATATGTGCTTTGGAGGATCTAGAATAAATATGACATGCTAAATTTGGTTTCCAAGATGATTACCAAGTGCTCCATGACTCATTTTCATCATGTGTTTACTTCTAGGACATGTAGAAGGCAACTAGCATAGAATGGAATCTAGGAAACTAGGTAATAAGACAAAATTAATTAAATTAATGTCTAATGTAGGTAACTATGGGTTGATTATTCTAACACCCCCCCTTGAGCATGATTTTATGAGTAAATATCAGAAAAATATAGGGCCTATCAACAAGGCTTAGTCACCCTTTACATACTGCTTGTCCATACAACCAAGGAAAGAGGCAAAAACCCAGTGGGAAAATCCTCCCTTAAACATGGACATGAAAAACAAAATTTTGGAAATATTGTCATCAATCATGCTTCACAGCATGATAAAAAATCTCCAGCAGTGATTTGAGATTGCTGAATGTCTTCTCACAAAAAACTTTGGTGAAGATGTTTGCTACTTGTTTTGAAGATGCACAGAAGAGTAGATCAATGGTACCATCATGCACAAGATGTCTGATGTAGTGCATATGGATCTCAATGTGCTTGGTTCTCTATTTCTGAATTGGATCATTGTAGATTCAAATTTTTATTTGATTATCACAGTAGATAATAGTTGAAAACTCTGATTCGAAGCCACATTCTCCAAGTATCCCCTACAACCACGAACATTGAGTTGCTGCGTTTACAACTCATCTATACTCTGCTTCTGTAGATGAGAGTGCTATGGCACTCTGCTTCTTTCTTGACCAACTGATTGGTCCTTCTACAAGAATGAACACATATTGTGATGTAGAATTTCAATCTTTGTTGTCACCTTCCCAATCACTATCTGTAAACCCAATCAAATAAAGATCAGATTTTGCTTTGTAGAAGATCCCTTGAGTTCTTGTTCCTTGAACAAAGTTTAGGATTCTTTTGGTTGCTCTCCAGTGGATCTCATGAGGATGATACATGTATCTTGAAGCCACACTAACTACATAATATATATCAGGTTGAGTGTGTGTAATATAAATCAAACACCCAATCAACTACTTATACAATGTATTATTTACCATAGGAGAAGAACCTGCTTTTTCAAGCTTAACTCCTGAAAGGAAGGGAGTCTTGCTTGGCTTGCAATATTTCATGTTGAAATTTTTCAGCAAATCCAAAGAATAATTGGACTGATTTACTTTGATTCCATGTTGGGATTGATCAATTTCGAGACCCAAGAATTGGCTCAACAATCCCAAATCTGTCATAGAAAATGCATGGTTCATTGCATTCTTCAAGGAGGAAATATCTTTCTTTGAACTTCTTGTAATCAGTAGGTCATACACATACAAGAATATGCTCATCAAAGAACAATGAATCAGATTCAAATAGACATTAGGATCATACTTGCATCAAACAAAACTCAGTGATAGCAAAAGGCCATCAATCTTGGCATACCAAGCCTTGGGGGCTTGCTTGAGCCCACACAATGATTTCTTTAACCTACACACTAAATATGGATTAGAAACAAAACCTTCAGGTTTCTGCATGTAAATATAATCAGTGATATCTCCATTTAGGAAAGCACACTTCACATCCATGTGATGCACTTCCCACTGCTTCGAAGCTGCAATGGCTAGAGCTAGCCTTATGGAGTCCATGTTTGCCACTGGTGCAAAGGTTTCAATGTATTTAATACCATGTACTTGTGAGTAGCTCTTGGCTATCAATATTTCCTTATATTTCAAAGGTGAACCATCAGCAACAAACTTAGTCTTGAAAACCCACTTACATTGAACTAGCTTCTTCACTGGGGGAAGGTCAACCAGTTCCAAGTGTTGTTCTTTTGGAGTGAGCTGAATTATTATTTCATGGATGTTTGTAATATTGGATCATGTGATGCATATTAATATGTTTTTGGATATGATTCAACCATTAGATATCACTTCTCAGCAAATAGAGGATCTTTCACACAAAGGGCACTCTCAAATTGAGATCTAGTCCTCCTAGTGTCACTAGGATTTCCAGCTAGTTCCCCAGCTGCATGAATGGTATTTGATGACCATTTTGGTATTGTAGGATTGTTAGGATATGCAATCAAATAATAATTATCAGACATATCAGAATCAACAAACTCATCAGTCTCTCCACTTACAATCTGTTTGTGCCAGAAATTGTTTCTAAGGCCAGAGAAACAAGCCAACACACACTCAAGATAAAATTCAATAAAACAGATAAGGTTTAGGGTTTTTGTAATGTTTTAATGGTTGTAAGCTTTAGGAACTATCAGGGAATACATTCAGAAACAAAATAACAACTAAATCATAAACAAAAGATGATAAAGATGTGTGATATATCACACAAGATCCAACAGAAAAACAATGTTGAGGTTGATACATAACAGACAAGCATTACTAGCAAATACACATTAACCAACAATGAATATATCTATTAAGAAAATAAACAAGTTTAATAATGAAGCCAACACAGAAAAAACTGAAGGGGAAAAGTCATATATATCTCATAATTTCATCAGCAAATGCTTATAAGAGTCACAATACTTAGCTCTGAACAAGTCTGAAGATACAAACAGTCTGCAGACCTCCAATAGCTCCCAAAAATCAGAACCCTCTCAATGACTTTCCTATCTCTCTAAATAGTGCTTCTTTACAACATCAGTTGGGTCTAAAACCCTAACTGTCTCTATCAACTCGCTGAGGTAAAGTAAAAAGTACAAACTTACAAAATTACAAAATATGCTAAAAATAGTAAATCATTAACATATGTGTTTATCAAAAGATAACAACTAACTTACATGAACAACTGACTCATAGCTTCTTCGCTGCTTCAGCTAGGAGAGCAATGCCATCTAGTGCTTGATTTTTTCTCTTAACTTTCTTCTGCTCTTGCTCCATGTCATTTATCTTCTTGATAAGATCCTTGTTTCTCTGTTGCAGGTCTTGGACTGTCCTTTCCAACTCTATACAATGCATGTCAATATCCCTTTTCCTCTTTAGTGCTTCCTTTGCTACTGCTGTCAACTCCTGGAAATGGTCATTTACATCCTGGAGGTCTTCTCTCAACCTCCTGTTAGCCATCATTAATCGATCATTTACCTCTTGCATGTAACTCATTTGATGTTTGTACTGCCTGACAGTCTTTTGCAAGTTCTCTTTGTCTGTGTCAATGACCTTTTCTGTCATAGCTTCTTCTTCATCTGTGGGTCTCCAAGGTATGCCAAGACTTTTGAAGATATATGCATCATCAATTAACATATCTGCAGGAGTGTCTACAATACTAGGATTTTCCTCACCTGTTACTTCAATTGAAGGAGCTTCTTTTTTCAATTGTGACTGTTTCAAAAGATCATCTCTTATTTCAAAAAACATTTTAGATAATTTAGGTGCAAGCCTGCTTGAATCCTCTAATGATTTTGATGAACTCTTGACTTCTGCAGGATGCACATAAGAAGCTTTTACAGCTGCTGGCTTCTTCCCTTTTCTGCTAGCTTTCTTAATTTCTGGATTTTCATCAGGAGATACATCATCTAACACAGTAACTTCATTTGTGTTTAACCTGGGATTGAGCAATTTTTTCATGTTCAGTCTTAGCTTGTTCTTTGACCTAGTTTTAGGTCTCCAATATGATGCTATTTCTCCCAGCATTTTCAGCTCCATTCCTTGATGCTGGATAGCAGCCAACTCTACTACTTCAAGTTTACTCCTCTTTCTGTTAGGTTTTGTTGCTTTGCTTCCTGAAGTAGGAATTTCTCTGTAGGTTTCAACTTCAACTGTAGTTTTTCTCCTTGCTCCTCTTCTAACAGGTAACCTTCATCATCAGACAATATAGTAATGGGGATTCTCTGTTTGACTTGCAATTCTTCTTCATGTACAACCACCTTTTTTGTATGAGCAGTTTTATTTTCATGAGGGACCTCTGTTGGTACCATGGGCTGGAGCAGCTGCTTTTGGTCTTCAAACAGTGAGTACCTGCCTTTGCTACTAGCTGAAAATACTTTGGGTTTTCTATCCTCTTCCACTTGCTCTGATATTTTCTCAGTTTTGACCTCTTCTTTAACCTCAAGCTTAGGCTTCTGTCCTAATTTTCTCATCAAAACCTTACCCTTGTCAGCTTGCCTCTTAGGTTTCTGATCTTCTTCTTTGGTTTGAAAACCAGACCAAAAGATGAAAAAGTCCCAGGTCTTCCCTTCATGTTGCAAAACAGTGTTAATAATCAGCTTAATAAGTCCATGATGAAAGATTGATTGAGATGTATGATCTTCATGCTGCTTAACCCTACTAGACATTTTCTGCAAGCTTTTCAGAAAGAAGAATGGCAAGTTCATCTTTGACACCCCCACCATATGTTGAAGGAATCTGATGTGATATTTATACACATAAGCATACCCGCCTTCGTAAGTAACATAACTCTACAAAATCCGAATTGGCTCTATCCATTCCTTTCTGAAATGTTGAATAAGGATGCCTTTATTCCAATCAGGAGTGACATTTGGTAAAAGATATCTTTGTGGATCAAAGTCAAAAGGCAGCTTCTTGAACCATGGTTCACCCTCATTTTTAATCCCTGTGGCTTCTAAGATCAGCTCTAGTGTCAGCTTGAATTTGAGAGTATCAAAGGTCACCATGTCATTTTTTAAACCTTGAGCAAACTTACAGGACACCTCTGTATTATGCCCATCTATCTTCTTAAAAAAGTCCATCCAACCTGCTTGCTGAAACAATTCAACACATCCAGGGAGGTTTTCAATCCACCCTACATCAGTTGGTTCTGCTCTGTTCACTTTACCACTCTTACCCATCTTTTTCTTCCAGGGATGAAAACTATATGGCTTTAAGTTTCAGTTTATGATCTGACAGATGCCTGCTGTATTGAGCACCATAACCTACCAGAATCCTGTATAGACAATCTCTGCAAAATAAGAACTTTCAAGAAGAATTTCGGCTGTCAACCTTCTAGATTAATTGTGAACTGTTTAGAGGTTAGATGAGAGGAATATAAGGAGGAAATAAGCTCAAACTTATCACTTTCATCTCTCAACAAATTGAATCAAAATGATACTAGGTTTTCATCTGTCTTCAAACTTTTAACTCCTCCCTGCCTTCATCTACTTTCAAAAACAATAAAATTCCACACCTAACAACTTAGGTATCCCTGCAATTGTAGGTATTCGGCTCCTTTTGCATTGTTAATGAGACTAGACATCATGTACATTATTCATTCAAACAAGAGACTCTCCTCAAACTGCAGACAGGAACCTTTTGTTGAAAAGACAAGGGTGATAGTCTTATACTCTGTTCATTTCTTATTTCAATCTTGACCTCAAGACCAACTGATCAGCTTTTAATCATGCAGTGAAAACTAAGTGTTTAGGCTGTCTAGGTCTTCATATTGTCTTAAAAGTCTAGATATTTTCTCTTATGTTGCACCAGCAACAGTATTGATATTTAAATACTCATGACATACACAGTTTTTGACCATGCCTCTTTGAAACTTCAACAAATGCATAGTCCAATAATAAGCTTAATTTTCAGTCTTCCCCTTAACAGAGCATCTCAACATGTCGCAGGAAGCTACTTCCTTGGATGAATTTTCATTTCATAGCACATTTTAACATTTACATCGATTAATTTTGATAAAACGAACCCTGTCGGAAAAACCCCAAATTTGCAGATATATGGGTTTATCATGAAATACCTGTTAATTGATCGACTAAAGTGGTTTAAAATCATGCCCTGAGTTGTCAAGTTCTTCTCCTCGAATGTACATATGTCCTTCAACAATCAATTTTACTGCAAGCGGCAAAATTAAAGAGCCCTAATTTCTTGTGCAGCCTTAATAACCTTGCCTTTGTTCTGCAGCGACACAATTCGGCTTTTCAGCAGTTATGGTTACCCCACGAACTCTTTCATCTTTGATAGTGCATGCAAATGACAACTCATGTCACATTAGACTGAATTACGTGGCTACCTGTCAAACCAAACCGCATTAGGAGTAATGATAGCCACGATTTGATTCATGACCTGGAAACACTTGGAATCATGATAATTCTGGAGTTCACACGTAGCAAACAACTCACATCATGGGATTAGTCATTCATCATTTGAAATCATGACAAAAATTTGCTAGAAAACTAGGCATAATGAAGGTCGTGATATTCTTGTAGCGTGCCTTCATTATTTTTTTACCCCAGCGCTACAAGAATAATTCTAGTGCTATTTTCTCGTAGTTTTTCATCTTTTTGGCATTTTGTGTGAGGTTTAAAAGTTGCTTGAGTAGTGATCATGCATTATTAAGCTCAGAATAATCATTTGTGAATCCATGATTTGATAAAATGACTTTAAAACTCCTTCAACAAAAAACAAACCTATGGCTTAAAATTGAAAATTTCAAAAACAAGCTCAAAATTTCATAAAAACACTAAAAAAAATTTCCTAAAAGAGAGAAAAATCAAAATAAAGTAAAGAAAATAAAACCAAAATTGAAGAAACAAAATTCAGACTTAACATCTGGCTCCAGCTGCGGGATGAAGACCTCCCTGCGAGGCTTCAAGAACTTGTAGACCAGTGCCTTCTGTCTTCTATCTACCTGTCTGCAAACTTCCATTGGGCTATGGAGTCTTATTATGATTCACTCACCGGTATGTACAATGATCAGTGAAAATGCTCTTATAAACTGTAGAAATGCTTGAGGAATCGCCCATTAATAGGGATGGACAATTCCTCACCTTCCAAGGACTGTAAGATAAAAGTATTGTTCTCTAACACTTTTGATACCAGAAAAGGGCCAAACCAAAGATTATCAAACTTACCATGCTTACCCTTTTTCTCCTTTCTTGCATCACATCTTAAGATCATCTCACCTTTTCAGAAAGTATGTTCTTTAATGTTCTTGTCAAACCTGTTTTTAATCTTGGCTCTGTACAACTGTGCTTTTTCATCCACCTTTTCTCTACTTTGCTGTAACTCTATCATTTCAAAGATTCTCCTTTGCATATCATCTGGTTCCTCTTGAGAATTCTGGAGGAATTTCATCACTGGAATCCCCAGCTGAAATGGAGAAGTACCAATTCCCTGTTTCACTATAATCCTATCTGCCCACAATGCATACTTCAGCATTGAATCCCAAGACCTTTTGTTATGCTTCAGTAGTTTCTTGATGCTTTGAATGATGTTCTTGTTAGATGATTCAGCCTGACCATTGCCCTGAGGATAATAGGGAGTTGAGTGCTTCAGAATGATGCCATTTTTTTCACAAAAGGCCACCATTGCCTTATATTTGAATGCCTTTGCATTGTCTGTTACTAATCTCTGTGGACAGCCAAACCGACTCAGGATGTTTTCTTCAATGAATTCAATGATTACCTTATCCGTAGCATTCCTCGTGGGAATGGATTCCACCCATTTTGTGAAAAAATCTGTTGCAGTCAGAATCCAATGATGTTGTCCTGAAGATGCTGGATTAATTTCTCCAATAAAATCTAGACCCCATTGCTGAAAAGGGGCATTGACTGCAATAGGTTTCAAAGGAAAAGACAATAATTTCTGTTTACCAGCGAATTTCTGACAAGGAATGCAAGCTCTTACTTGCTGGTAAACATCTGTAAACAAGGATGGCCAATAATATCCAGCTCATAAAATTTTGTAAGCTGTTGGTGTCCAATATTTATGCCCTCCACAGGCACCTTCATGGGATTCTGAGATCACTTCTCCTATTTCAGATTGGTTTAGACACCTGAGCAAGATACCCCCTGGATCTTTCCAAAACAATTGATCTTCTACTAAACAATACTTGGTAGCTTTGAGTTTCAAAGATCTGGCAGCCTTCCTGTCCAAATGATCAGGACATTGTAAAAACAACAGGAAATAGACTATGTCTGCATACCAGGTAGATGCTGAGTAGAAATCCATGATCTTCTCTTTCTTCAGTGCTTCTTTCTCTTCCTCTTGAGCTATTTCTTCAGCCATGACATGTAGTCCAAGAGCCTGACAATTTGATTCAGCTAGCAGCTTAGCTAAACCCTGTCCCTTGACAAGCTTAGTAGGTCTGATCTCCACATCATACTCCATAATTTTTGCAATCCATTTTCCTCTCTTCCCTTCACTATCAGGCTGTGTTAAAACATATTTCACAGCAGCATTTGGAACAAATGAAATAACTTTTGAGTGCAGGACATAAATTCTGAAAAATTTTAAAGCCTTCACCAGAGCATAAGCCTTCTTTTCCAATATACTATACTTCAGCTCAGAATCCCTAAGAGTTTTAATGAAAAAGGCAATAGGCTGTTCCAATCCTTCTTTATTTTTCTAAAGTAAAACTGCTGCAATTGTGTCTTCTGATGCAAATGAAAAAGTAAGGAATTCTTTGGTGAAATTGGGGCTTACCAACACAGGTGCTTCAGTAAGAGCCACCTTGATTTTTTCAAATGCAGTCTTTGCCTCAACAATCCACCTGACTTCCTGGTCCTTCTTCAACATGGCTATGATGTGTTTAATAGTCTCAGCAAAATTGGGAATGAACCATCGTAGAAAACTAATTTTGCCAATGAATGATGTAACATCTTTTTTGCTCCTGGGTAAACTGATCTTTAGTATAGTTTTCACTCTTTCAGGATCTATTCGGATGCCATCAGCAGACACAAGGTGACCAAGTAATTTACCTTCTTGCACAGCAAAATGTGACTTTTTGGGATTTAGGGATAGGACAAATTTTCTGCATTTTTGGAAGGTCTGCCTTAAATGCTTTAGATGCTCATTATCTGACTGTGAAAAAACAGTAATATCATCCAAATAAATGACCACAAACTTATCTTTTTCTCCAACAAAGGGAATATCCATTGCTCTCTGAAATGTTGCTCCAGCATTCAGCATGCCAAAAGGAATCTTGTCATACATGAATGTCCCCCAGGGGGTTGTAAAGGCTATCTTTTCCTTGTCATCAGGGTGCATTGCAATCTGATTGTACCCTAAGAAACCATCCACCATAGATATTCTTTGTGCTCCAACCGCTTGATGCAAAACCTGTTCAATCTTAGGAAGAGGATAGTTGTCTTTTAATGATGATCTATTCAGATTTTTGAAGTCAACACATAATCTAATTTCTCCATTCTTTTTTCTGACAGGAACCAGATTAGCAACCCAAGAAGAGTACCTGAGAGGCACTATTATCTTCACATCCAGCAGCTTCTTTACTTCCTTTTCAATCACAGGAAACAAAGCTGGATTGATCCTTCTAAGTTTCTGTCGGAAAGGTTTAACATTAGGCTTCAAAGGAACTTTATGCTGAATGATTGCTGTATCATAGGTTCGTAGTTCTTCATAAGACCAGGAAAATACATCTACATGTTCTTTCAGAAGTTTGATGTATCTATTTCTTTGTTCAGCTGACATAGATTTAGAAATTTTTACCATTTTTGGATGTTCAACAGAACCAATATTGCAGTCCACTACTTTGTCTTCTGAAGATTGAACCACTGGCTTTGAAGGTGTATCATCCTTGGTAAATATTATTTCTAAAGGTACTAAACCTTTTGGGATGAAATTACTCTTCAACTCAATAATTTTATGACCTTCTATCTCATGTTCAGCAAACATCTTTTCAGCAGACTCATTTTCAGCAGATTCATTTTCAGCAAAGTCATCTAACTGTTCATCCCCTTCATCTTCTTCTTGATCAATTTGGGCATTAGTAAACTCATCTGTAAGCTCAATACATTTTTTGATTTCAATGTCATATTCAAATACCCTCCAGTGCTTCACATTATCCGGTACACATGGTCTGTACCTCACTTCTATGGGATACCTCAGCTGAGTGGTTTTAGGAATTCTGAAGTGTGTGGCAGCCAAAGCTAATGAGTCTGCAATCTCATTATGATTCCTTGGAATATGAGTGATATTAAATGCTAAAAAATAGTTTTCAAGCATATCCCATACCTCATTCCGGTACATTTTCAGCAAACCCTGCTTTACTTGATAGTTGTTCTTGACCTGCTGAACAACCAATTCAGAGTCACCAAATGCAGCAATTTGCTGAATGCCTAAGTCTTTAGCAGCTTTCAGTCCTAGTAGCAGAGCTTCATACTCAGTAGTATTGTTAGTGGTAACAAACTCCGGCTTATACATGAGTTTCACTGTTTCACCTCCAGAAGAAATGAATAGGACTCCAGCTCCAGCACCCTCTTTGCATGAGGATCCGTCAAAGTACAACTACCACAGTACATCTTCTTCCTCTCTGCTGTGTTTTATTGGCTGATATTTTTCCACTTGTAATAGACCAACAAAATTATCCTCATCACTGAAATTTAACATGCAAGTTCCCAGTTCTTTGTCAACAGAATATAGGGGATGATTAGTGGGGTTTTTATCATCTGTGACTGTGTAAGCAAACTGCAGCTCTCTGTATAGTCTTCTATTTTCTCCACCAAACACAAGAATAGTGGCATAAGAAAGTTCCATCTGTAAGGTTCCCCCAACCTTCTTATCCCATGACCTAGACAGAAGTAAGCCAAACTTTGGTGTAATGTCAGCTACTACAACATCCATTATCACACTTTTCATAGGCAATTGAGATAAGCTGACAACCATATATTTAATTACTCCTAAACATTTCACAGCTCGGGAGTCAAAGGCATATAGATCATGGTAAGGTTTGGTGATACTAAGGCCTAGGGCTTCCATTACAGCTTTTGGCATCAAATTATGGGAGGCTCCTGAATCTAAAAGACAATTGTGAATCATTTGGTCATGGATAGTCAAGGTGACATAAAAGGGAGGAGAAGCACCAGCCTCATTTTCAGTCTTTTCAGCCAGAGCTGATCCAATAAAAATTCTTGGGCTTTCTTCCTGCAAATTAACTGTATCTGAAACAGGCTGATTACTGGGTACATTCATCACTTTTAGAATTGTTTGTTTATATGATGGGTTCTTTATTAACTCAGTCAAAGGTACAGGAATATTTAACTTCCCTAGTTCATTCTCCAAACTGAAATTCTGGACAGATTTGTTTACCTCTTCAATTTCAGCATTCTTCTTTGATTTTTCTGCAGATTGCTTCTTTTCTATGATAGGATCAGGTACTTGTTTAGCAGGAACATCTGCAGTAGGAACATTTGCAGCAGGAATAGCATCCCTCTTCTTGGGGGCTTGGACCACTTGTTTTGGGCCTGATCTGAGATTTATTGTCTTCTTAGGTCCATTCTGATGGACAGCAACAGTTACAGAAGTATTTTCGAAGCCTAAATCATCTTCAGTTTCAAACATATCAGCATCGTAATATTCTGAATTCAGACAATCTTCTTCAGTAACAAAACCTGTAGACAATCCATCTCCAAAGTGGTTCATATCCTGATCAGTCTCAGTCTCTTCAAAGAGCAGCTGTTCATCAACTTCTTCTTCATCAGCTACATTATTTTGAAGAGGTGAGGGAACTCTTTGATCTTCATTCTCTCTCCTCTCTTGCTGAATATCATTGTTCCTGCGCTCTCTTGGTATAAATCTGGGAGCAAATTGCCTTCTGAACTGATTCTGATTATTTGGATTTCTTTCAGCTTCTGGAGTAGGTTTGGCAGAATTCTTTTCAAGCTCTAGTTTATTCAGTTTGGCAGTGAGAATCTTTACCAGCTTTTCCATCTCATTTATCTTGGCTTCAGCAGACTGAGGAGCAGCACTTGTTGAAACAGATTCCTTCTTTCCTTTTCTTTCATAAAGTTGTTGGGTTGTTTCTTTCTTAAGTCTGTTTGAAGCCAGCAAATTAGACTCTACCTCCAATGCTGCATCTTGCATGTTCAGTAGGGTGATAGGTATTCTTTCTCTCAGCAATAAAGAAAATTCATGATCAAAGGCATTTGCATAGGTAAGTTTAGCTGATGTTTCAGTAGGCTTAATTTCTGTTGGAATTTTACTATACATTTTGTTAAATCTTTTGGAAAAATCTGCAACAGTCTCTTCCTTTTTCCTTCTGAGAGCTCCAAACTCAATTATATAATAAGTATGGTCTTTCATGTCTCCCCATTGCCTCATGAAAAGATCACAAAGCAGGCAACTCTCTGAACCACTTCCTTACATCCCCATCAAGGCTCTGAACAAATACCCTCATCCATACATCTTTGATCTCAATGTTTTGATTGTCAGCATAACTTAGGAAAGTCTCCCAATGTTCTTCAGCAGTGGTCTCCCCCTGGCCATTGAACCTAGGCATATATTTCTGGTAATCACCTCCAGGCAAAGCATGTAAAGGATGAGATAAGACTAAGGGTGCATACCTGGCTGCAACAATGCGGTCCATCATATCCATGGGAGGGTTTTGGGCTGCCATTTTTGTACTGATAGGTTTTGAAGATGAGGAAGCTTGACTGGAACTTGTTTGAAAAGGGCTCTTTCCTATTTTCAGCTGAAAGAGAGGTATGTTACCAGGAGAAGCAGTTTTGGCTTTCAAAAAGGTTTGAGGATTAGTAAAAACTTGAAAAGTGTCCTCAGGGATGGCAGGTTTTATCCAAGGTGAGTTTTCAGCTGAATGTAATGAAACACCCAACTGGTCAGGGTCACAGAAGGCTGGTAAAGATTGAGACCTTCTGAGTTTTCTTGCTGTTTTTAAAATCTGTTCAGGGTCTGTCACACCCAATTGCAATGGAGAAGTAGGTATGTTTTTGGTTCAAATTCCTCTAGAAGCCACTGTGACAACTTGGTGAAAAATAGCCTTCAAAGTGCTGGTTTAAGTCCACCTCTTAAACCAGGAAAACTGATAAGTATTCCAGGGAAGATATGCTTCAGCTTCGTCCCTGGCAATGGCGCCAAAGATGTTTGTGCCAAAAAATGTTTCTAAGGCCAGAGAAACAAGCCAACACACACTCAAGATAAAATTCAATAAAACAGATAAGGTTTAGGGTTTTTGTAATGTTTTAATGGTTGTAACCTTTAGGAACTATCAGGGAATACATTCAGAAACAAAATAACAAATAAATCATAAACAAAAGATGATAAAGATGCATGATATATCACACAAGATCCAACAGAAAAACAATGTTGAGGTTCATACATAACAGACAAGCATTACCAGCAAATACACATTAACCAGCAATGAATATATCTATTAAGAAACTAAACAAGTTCAATAATGAAGCCAACACAGAAAAAACTGAAGGGGAAAAGTCATATATATCTCGTAATTTCATCAGCAAATGCTTATAAGAGTCACAATACTTAGCTTTGAACAAGTCTGAAGATACAAACAGTCTGCAGACCTCCTATAGCTCCCAAAAATCAGAACCCTCTCAATGACTTTCTTATCTCTCTAAATAGTGCTTCTTTACAAAATCAGTTGGGTCTAAAACCCTAACTACCTCTATCAACTCGCTGAGGTAAAGTAAAAAGTACAAACTTACAAAATTACAAAATATGCTAAAAATAGTAGCTCATTAACATATGTGTTTATCAAAAGATAACAACTAACTTAAATGAACAACTGACTCATAGCTTCTTCGCTGCTTCAGCTAGGAAATCAATGCCATCTAGTGCTTGATTTTTTCTCTTAACTTTCTTCTGCTCTTTCTCCATGTCATTTATCTTCTTGATAAGCTCCTTGTTTCTCTGCTGCAGGTCTTGGACTGTCCTTTCCAACTCTGTACAATGCATGTCAGTAGCCCTTTTCCTCTTTAGTGCTTCCTTTGCTACTGCTGTCAACTCCTGGAAATGGTCATTTACATCCTGGAGGCCTTCTCTCAACCTCCTGTTAGCCATCATTAATCCATCATTTACCTCTTGCATGTAACTCATTTGATGTTTGTACTGCCTGACAGTCTTCTGCAAGTTCTCTTTGTCTGTGTCAATGACCTTTTCTGTCATAGCTTCTTGTTCATCTGTGGGTCTCCAAGGTATGTCAAGCCTTTTGAATATATCTGCATCATCAATTAACAGATCTGCAGGAGTGTCTACAATACTAGGATTTTCCTCACCTGTTACTTCAATTGAAGGAGCTTCTTTTTTCAATTGTGACTGTTTTAAAAGATCATCTCTTATTTCAAAAAACATTTCAGATAATTTAGGTGCAGGCTTGCTTGAATCTTCTAATGATTTTGATGAACTCTTGACTTCTGCAGGATGCACATAAGAAGCTTTTACAGCTGCTGGCTTCTTCCCTTTTCTGCTAGCTTTCTTAATTTTAGGATTTTCATCAAGAGATACATCATCTAACACAGTAACTTCATTTGCGTTTAACCTGGGATTGAGTAATTTTTTCATGTTCAGTCTTAGCTTGTTCTTTGACCTAGTTTTAGGTCTCCAATATGATTCTATTTCTCCCAGCATTTTCAGCTCCTTTCCTTGATGCTGGATAGTAGCCAACTCTACTACTTCAAGTTTACTCCTCTTTCTGTTAGGTTTTGTTGCTTTGCTTCCTGAAGTAGGAATTTCTCTGTAGGTTTCAGCTTCAACTGTAGTTTTTTCTACTTGCTCCTCTTCTAACAGGTAACCTTCATCATCAGACAATATAGTAATGGGGCTTCTCTGTTTGACTTGCAATTCTTCTTCATGTACAGCCACCTTTTTTGTATCAGTAGTTTTCATTTCATGAGGGACCTCTGTTGGTACCATGGGCTGTAGCAGCTGCTTTTGGTCTTCAAACAGTGAGTACCTGCCTTTGCTACTAGCTGAAAATACTTTGGGTTTTCTATCCTCTTCCACCTGCTCTGATATTTTCTCAGTTTTGACCTCTTCTTTAACCTCAAGCTTAGGCTTCTGTCCTATTTTTCTCATCAAAACCTTACCCTTGTCAGCTTGCCTCTTAGGTTTTTGATCTTCTTCTTTGGTTTGAAAACCAGGCCAAAAGATGAAAAAGTCCCAGGTATTCCCTTCATGTTGCAAAACAATGTTAATAATCAGCTTAATCAGCCCATGATGAAAGATTGATTGAGATGTATGATCTTCATGCTGCTTAACCCTACTAGACATTTTCTGCAAGCTTTTCAGAAAGAAGAATGGAAAGTTCATCTTTGACACCCCCACCATATGTTGAAGGAATCTGAAGTGATATTTATACACATAAGCATACATTCCTTCGCAAGTAACATAACTCTGTAAAATCCTAATTGGCTCTATCCATTCCTTTCTGAAATGTTGAATAAGGATGCCTTTATTCCAATCAGGAGTGACATTTGGTAAAAGATATCTTTGTGGATCAAAGTCAAAAGGCAGCTTCTTGAACCATGGTTTACCCTCATTTTTAATCCCTGTGGCTTCTGAGATCAGCTCTACTGTCAGCTTGAATTTGAGAGTATCAAAGGTCACCATGTCATTTTTTAAACCTTGAGAAAACATACAAGACACCTCTGTATTATGCCCATCTATCTTCTTAAAAAAGTCCATCCAACCTGCTTGCTGAAACAATTCAACACATCCAGGGAGGTTTTCAATCCACCCTACATCAGTTGGTTCTGCTCTGTTCACTTTACCATTCTTACCCATCTTTTTCTTCCAGGGATGAAAACTATATGGATTTAGGTTTCAGTTTATGATCTGACAGATGCCTGTTGTATTGAGCACCATAACCTGCCAAAATCCTGTATAAACAATCTCTGCAAAATAAGAACTTTCAAGAAGAATTTCGGCTATCAACCTTCTAGATTAATTGCAGACTGTTCAGAGGTTAGATGAGAGGAATATAAGGAAGAAATAAGCTCAAACTTATCACTTTCATCTCTCAACATATTGAATCAAAATGATACTAGGTTTGCATCTGTCTTCAGACTTTTAACTCCTAGCTGCCTTCATCTGCTTTCAAAAACAATAAACTTCCACACCTAATAACTTAGGTATCCCTGCAATTGTAGGTATTTGGCTCCTTTTGCATTGTTAATGAGACTAGACATCATGTACATTATTCATTCAAACAAGAGACTCTCCTCAAACTGCAGACATGAACCTTGTGTTGAAAAGACAAGGGTGATAGTCTTATACTCTGTTCATTTCTTATTTCAATCTTGGCCTCAAGACCAACTGATCAAATTTTAATCATGCAGTGAAAACTAAGTGTTTAGGCTATCTAGGTCTTCATATTGTCTTAAAAGTCCAGATATTTTCTCTTATGTTGCACCAGCAGTAGTATTGATATTTAAATCCTCATGACATACACAGTTGTCGACCCTGCCTCTTTGAAACTTCAACAAATGCATAGTCCAATAATAAGCTTAATTTTAAGTCTTCCCCTTAACAGAGCATCTCAACATCTCCCAGGAAGCTACTTCCTTGGACGAATTTTCATTTCATAGCACATTTTAACATTTACATCGATCAATTTTGATAAAATGAACCCTGCCGAAAAAACCCTAAATTTGCAGATATATGGGTTTATCATGAAATACCTGTTAAGTGATCGACTAAAGTGGTTTAAAATCATGCCCTGAGTTGTCAAGTTCTTCTCCTCGAATGTACATATGTCCTTCAACAATCAATTTTACTACAAGCGGCGAAATTAAAGAGCCCTAATTTCTCGTGCAGCCTTAATAACCTTGCCTTTGTTCTGCAGCGACACAATTCGGCTTTTCAGCAGTTATGGTTACCCCACGAACTCTTTCATCTTTGATAGTGCATGCAAATGACAACTCATGTCACATTAGACTGAATTACGTGGCTACCTGTCAAACCAAACCGCATTAGGAGTAATGATAGCCATGATTTGCTTCACGACCTGGAAACACTTGGAATCATGATAATTCTGGAGTTCACACGTAGAAAACAAATCACAGCATGGGATTAGTCATTCATCGTTTGAAATCATGACAAAAATTTGCTAGAAAACTAGGAATAATGAAGGTCGCGATATTCTTGTAGCACGCCTTCATTATTTTTTTACCCCAGCGCTACAAGAATAATTCTAGTGCTATTTTCTCACGGTTTTTCAGCTTTTTGGCATTTTGTGTGAGGTTTAAAAGTTGCTTGAGTAGTGATCATGCATTATTAAGCTCAGAATAATCATTTGTGAATCCATGATTTGATAAAATGACTTTAAAACTCCAACTAAAAACAAACCTATGGCTTAAAATTGAAAATTTCAAAAACAAGCTCAAAATTTCATAAAAACACTAAAAAAAATTTCCTAAAAGAGAGAAAAATCAAAATAAAGTAAAGCAAATCAAACCAAAATTGAAGAAACAAAATTCAGAATTAACACAATCAATGTAGTAGAGGAAATTTCAACTCAAAATGGGCCTTTTCACTTTTATTCAAATTCCATGTCATCATGTGTTAGCCAATGAAATTGCTTTAAATTTGAAATACCGTATAGGTCTTAAACACTTTTTTAATATAAATTTGGGGATAGGTATCATAAAAAAACTACTTTTTTTGTTTGTATTTTTGACATATCTCCCTCTATTTTTACTCAAATTTCGATCGGGAGAGCTCGTTGGATGTGGAATTAACCCACTCGGCATACTTTTGATGGACCCCGCTACCCCAAAAACAAGAAATACCTGAAAAAATGGAATGATGATGCCATCATTCCATTCTTTTAGGTATTTCTTGTTTTTGGGGTAGCGGGGTCCGTCAAAAGTATGCCGAGTGGGTTAATTCCACATCCAACGAGCTCTCCCGATCGAAATTTGAGTAAAAACACACGGAGATATGTCAAAAATACAAACAAAAAAGTAGTTTTTTTCTTTTCTTCCTCCAAAATTAATAAATATTATTTTATTATTTTAACTATTATTTTATTAGTTCATTTTAGGAGGCCCATTTTGAGTTGAAATTTCCTCTAATGGTTCTAGTGGTTAAGAAGACTCTCCAACTTCAACTTCTACTAAAGGCTCTTCTTGGAACCGAACACTTCTTTCAATGAAATATTTGTTAGTGCTAAAGTTTATCAGCTTGTACCCTTTTGAATATTTAGAATACCCAACAAATAGGCACTCTTGGCTTTGGGGTTGCACAGCCTTCCTCTTTTCAGTTGGAATTCTAGCCCAAGCCTTTGAGCCAAAAATATTGAAATGGGTCACATTTGTCTTGTGCCCACTCCAAGCTTCGAAAGGAGTCATACCATCAAGATTATTATGAGGGAAACTATTCTGGATGTAGGATGCACAGTTTATAGCCTCATCCCAAAAATTCGGTGGCAAAGTCTTAGCCTCCATCATCCATGTTTCCATCTCCTTTAGTGATCTGTTCTTTCTCTCAACAACACCATTTTGTTGTGGTGTGTAAGGGATTGAATGCTGCATTTGAATACCTACATTTTTACAATACTAAATGAAATCAGACTTGAAATACTCATTACCATTTTCAAATTTGAGGATCTTGAGTTTCCTCCCAGTTTGGTTTTCAACCAAGGCTCTAAATACTTTGAAGAGGTCAAAAACTTCAGACTTATGCTTTAGGAGTAAACCCAACAATACCTGGAAAAGTCATCTATGAAGGTCAGTGAATATTTGTCTTGAATCATGGACATATGAGAGAATGGACCAGCAATGTCACTATGGATCAGCTCAAGAGGTGCCGAGGTTCTCTCATCACTAGCTTTCTCATACTTGTGCTCTAGGTGTTTTCCTAGGATACAACCTTGACACAATCCCTTAGAAAACTTGATCTTTGGTAACCCTATGACCATATCTTTTTCACTCAAATCAGAAATATACTTGTAGTTAAGATGGCCAAATATTTCATGCCAAAGCTTGCTTGCTTCATTAGCATGAATCAGAAGAGCAGAGGGGATTGAGTAGGGTAGAAAATGGGAAAACTTGTATACCTTCAAAGTTTGATCAACAACACCTTTTGCTATGAATTTACCATTTGAAATATCAATGATTTCAACATCATAAGGGGAGAAGATGACCTTCTTTGGGGATCTAGTATGAGTCATATGATACATTGACAAGATATTAGAGGCAAGACTTGGAACATACAACACATTATTGAACTTACCATGGTCAATATCAATCCTTCCCTTCCCCAAATTGTCAGTGAGAGAGTCATATCCCAAAACTATTGGTGGATCTTTCGACATGTCAAGAGAGGAGAATGTCTCTTTTTTCAAAACCATATGTCTAGAAGATCTAGAGTCTATGATTGAGCTAGGTGAGCTTGATGTGCCAGCAACCAAGGCATGTACTCTCTCTTTGTCCTTTGAATTTGATCCTCGTTCCCTCTTCTTTGAGTAATCAGGAAGGGAGATGTTATTCTTCTCCAGGAGTTGGGTCAACATGCCAATTTGCTTCTTTATACAAGATCTTTCAGGATGATAGCCCTTACTGTAGTATGCGCACTTGTTCATTTCTCCTTTGTTCTTCTTCTTCCGGGAGTTCTTCTTGGAACCTTGGGGCTCCTCTAGAGACTTGTTCTTGGCTCTCTTATGCTCAGGTGGATTTTTAGCTTTTTCCTTGATTTTTGAATCCACCCTTGAATCTCTAGAAACCAAATATTGGTTTTTGGAAGGTTTGATGGTGCCCATCATCACTAACTTATCTTGCTCCTATGTGAGAGATTCCATGAACTCTGCAAGCTTAGGCATATTCCAGGCTTGAGTTGTCAACTAGGTGGCATGAAAGGTTGAAAAAAATACTAAATAGTCATGACCAAGCTTAGATAGTATGGCCAAGACTAGTTTCTCTTCCTTCTTTTTGATCCCACACTATTTCAACAGCAAAACAAGGGCCTGAAACTTGGAAAAGTAGAGTTGTAATGATTCGAAGCTGTTGGGACTCAAGGAGATCATCTCATTCTAAATTTGATTTCCTCTCATCTCATATTTATTTACAAAAATATCTTCTAGCTTCTCCCACACTTCATTAGGTGATGTCAATCCATCAAGATGGAAGCGGAGGTCTCTTGAAATGCTCAGACACAAGAGACCATAGGCCTCATCCCTCTTGTTGTGCCATTTAATTTTATCTACAACTGAAATGGGCTCTACCTTAGTTTCCATATTCACCTTGTAGATACCTTTTTCTCTCAACAATATCTCCATCTCATATTTCCACTCAAATAAATTGAATGGAGTCAAGATGATCTTCTGAGATTGGTCCATAGCTCAGAAACTGTGCCCTCCAGTCAGCAGAATGCGCTCCTAGTCAATGATGTTGAAACTGCAATAAAAATTTGGAAGGAGGGAAATCAATCAACAAAGTATATGATACCATGTGGAAATTGAACCCAACAGATAGAACAATTACACTCACAAAATTGCTAATCAAACATGCAAAATTAACACCAAAGGAGACTGAAATTGGAGCATAACACTAATCTATATTTAGTAAGTGTAGAATAGCCAAACTTATGAAGTAATAGGCTACTGTAATATATAATTACATGAGAGAATTGAATGCATAAATATGCCATTTGAAATAGTAAAAAAGAAGGCTTACCAAAACTAGTCAAATCCCCCATAGGTGCATAAAGAAGTTTCCAAGTCTAGGTAGATGCTCACAAATTGGATAATTCAAGTTGGAAATATAATTAGGGAGGGAAATAAAAATCATACATTATTTTATTTGGATAAAATGAGGGAGGATGATGTGGGAAAAAAAAAGTCAACTAGACCTAGTCTAGCTTTTCCTTTTGCCTTAAATTAGAATAAAACAGGCAACTTTTCAAAAAAAGCAGATAGGCGCTTTGGAGGATATGGAATAAAGAAGACATGATAAATTGGGTTTCTAGGATGTTTCCAGAGTTCTCAATGACTCAGTTTTAGCATGTGTTGACTTCTAGGACATGTAGAAGGCAACTAGCATAGAATGGAATCTAGGAAACTAGGTAATAAGAAAAAAAAAAAATTAATGTCTAATGTAGGTAACTATGTGTTTATTATTCTAACACATGTGTTTTTGGTTAGTTTCCTTAGCATCTTGTAAAACCCAATTTCTTATTGGCTTGGCTGGACAATCTGTGAAACTCAACAGTGTCTTGGCTTGACTGTGGATGTTTTGGTTTTGGGCTATGTGTTAGCCTATTATTTCCCTAGAGCCTTGTGGAATCATGTCCATATCAGGGGTGGCAGTGATGCTGAGATATTGATGAGCACACTAGCCTATGGTTGGATGGAATGTTGTAGTGACGCAGCTAGTTGCGGGCCAGCTTCTTTTTTAGATAAGTATTCTTGTGTATTTAATCTCTCCAATGAATTTCTTATGAATTAAAATGAACATGATGAATGCATGAATGAAATAAATGTGTTTTCTTTTGCTATAGATTGCATTATGCATTTGTGTATGTTTTTATATTAATGAATTTTGTTTTTATGTTTAAGATCATGGCGCTAGCTTTCCCAGTTTGACAGCAGTAGTGTGTTGGTCACATCTACTCCATCATCAGTATGAGGGTTGGGGATGTGACAATGGAAGATGCAAAGATGTCTGCAGAAGAAGACCGTCAGCCAGAAAATCCTTTAAATCATGAAGAGGGAAATTTGGGTAGACTAAAATGATAGTCAACATAATAAATATGAACTAATAAGAACCCTAAAAGAACTTAGATCATATTTAAGAAACGTTAAAGAAGATAACAAACAAATTATAAATGATCAGGAAGAATTCAATGCTATTTTGTTATCTAATATACATAACGATGAAAAAAATAAGGAATATGAACACGCAATACCAAAAATTTCACCTTACAAACGTAAGGGAAGGAAGTTGGAATTTTCCAGCCATAAACTTTGAAACTTCCAGTGAAGAGTCACTTAAACATCACTCCAAAAAACAACAAGAGTTAAGGGAAAGTAGTGATGATAATAAAAGGAAAGTGAATTACATAACCTATGAGAAAATATCTAGGGAGTTTTAGAAATCTAAACCACCAATTTTTAACGGGGAAATTGATAAAGGTGAAGAGGCAGAAGCCTACTTGTCAGGAATGAAAATTATTTCTAAATATACAACTACTCTGATGAATTAAAGGCTAGAATGGCCATCTATAATCTGACTGGAAAGGAAGATATATGGTGGCAGGATATAAATAAGGTCGAGGGAATAAAATAAATATATGTTACGTGGAAAACATTTAATTTTTTTTATAAAGAAAATATTTATCAGAACAATACTATGAATAAAAGGCCAAAGAATTCTATGAATTAAGGCTAGGAGCCATGACTATGAAGGAACTCTGTAGTAAGTTTTTAATCCTGCTTCATTACATTCTATACATAATTTATGAAAAACATAAAATACAACATTGTCTTAGTTGTTTTCGTATCATGTTCAAAGAACGTATTGATTATGATAATCCAAATACGCTAGAGGAAGCCACGAGAAAGGAAAAAATTTGTTACAACCAAATCAAAAATAAATTTTAAAACCTTCACCATGACTAAATTGTAGCTCATTTGAGTAACCATCCACACCAACACAATCAGTAGGAAAAACTATACAAAGTGGTGCCTCTCACTCCTCAATATATAACACTTCATCTAGAACTCATTTTTCACATAGGTGCATCGTGTTTTACATTCATATTTTTTCCATTATCAATACCTTTGTCATTTCCTTTACTACACTTGGTTATGTGTGTTATATATGCACTATTTTTACTAGAACATGAATATTTTCCAACACCCATCGACAATGATGCATGAGCCCTATCAAAAGTATTGTCCACAAAATTCCATAGAGGCAATTACCTCCCTCATTTCACCTTACATTGACCAGCATTCCATCCGATAACTACGAGACCTACCATTATTCTTACTTTATATGAACAAGACTCCACCACATAGACTGTTAAATTAATGTAACTTCATAAGATATTGTAGTTATATTGTATTCCTCCTATTGGAGATGAGTTTGGCCTTGTTAGAGTCATTGAAGCCTTGCAATGTAAACCTCCTATTGTAAGTCAGGTCATTAGTACCCAGAAGTCAATATAATAAATGTTATTTTCAATGTCTAGTTGGACAAGTCAGCCATGACAACTAGTGAAGTCGGCCCCACTAAGTTAGAGGTCATGTCAATAGAATAATATAAATAGGGAGGCACTCCCCTTCATTTGTACTCACTCATACAAGCTGGTTTTAACAAGAGAGAGAAGTAGTAGCGCACCAAGTAGGAGGAAGCAGTTGTTATCTGGATCTTACAATGAACTAGTTGAGTTCTATATTGAGGAACTTTTGCGGGGTTTTATCCCTTGTGGTTTCCCCGAGGAAAATATTTGTGTTATTGTGTTCTTATGTTTTTGCGCATGTTGTTCTTTTAGTGATATTATAGTGGAAAATTGTTTTAAGATATCATCTAAGAAAAATTGATAAAACATTAACATGGTATCAGAGCCACACTGAAAACAGACACTACACAACTAGGGTTTGTTGTTCTTAACAAATCCCTCGATAGCTCAACCATAAAAGAGGGCTCATCCAACTCACCTCTGAAGGGCACATCTTTCTGTGGTGATAGAATTGAATTGCAATAATTTTAAATTTTGGACCTGTTACTGTTGTCTGGAAAAACTAGGGTTTCGATTTTCCCAGGGTTTCATCATTAATATCAGAAAAAGGAAGATACAGTGTACCTCACCTCAAGAGGGCACATCTTTTCCACCTCTCAACCCTATTAGGGTTTCTAATTGAGAAATTAGGGTTTCTACATCAAACCCTAGGTCTTCCAGAAGGAGGTCAGCCAGAAACTATTTTCTTCATTTAAGTACTCTTCCTCCCTATTCCATTAGAGGTTCTCATTCTATTTAAGATGACAAAGAACACCAAGCTAGATGAAAATATTGAAGGATTTGAAAACTTCAGAGCATGGGAGTATAGGATCATGCTCATCCTACACGAGAATGATATGGACAAATTTGTGAAGGAGGAAGTAAAAGAACCAGAATAGGAGGAAGCTAAGTCCAATCATAAGAAGGACATGATTATAGACAAAAGGATCATAGACAATTCCATCAAGGATAACTTGATTCCTCAAGTATCATCAAGGGAAACTACAAAAGAAATGTTTGATTCCCTCTGTAGTCTATTTTAAGGGAGAAACATCAACATGAAAATGACCCTGCAGAATCACCTCAAAAGTGTAAAGACTCAAAAGTCAGAGACTATGCAATATTATTTTTCAAGAGTGGTCCAAATCAGAGATTAGCCAGAAGCCATTGGAGATACAATAGAAGAAGCATAAATTGTGATGACCACCCTAAATGGTATTCTAAGATATTGGGAGGCTTTTATCTGAGGAATCTACTCAAGAAGGAAACTAACCAAATTCAGAAAGATATGGGAAGAATGTGTCTAAGAAGAAGAAAGAATATTAGCCAGAGAAGAGAAGCTAAATGATAATGAATACCAAGCCTTAAAAACTCATGCCTTGTACAAAAGGATTCCCCTCACAAGGTAATGCTTGGAGATGAGTTCCAATATCCCATCAAAAGAATGGTAGAAGCATCTTATAAGTTGGATTCTAGAAAATCTATGAAGATGAAGGATGTTCTATATGTCCCTGAACTAAAGAATAACATCCTCTCTATTTCAGCGTTAGACAAGAGAGGGTTCAGAGTTTCCTTCATAGATGGAAAAGTACTCATGTCGTGAAAAGGGAAGACCTTAGATGATGCAGTAGAAATTGGAATTGAAGGAGGACTCTACAAGTTGAATGGACATGCAGATTCATCCTTAGAAACTAGTACAGTAAATCCATGTGAGCTTTGGCACATAAGGCTTTCTCATGTTCATTACAGAGCTCTTCCAATTGTAAGTAAGGTTGTGACTGGTCTACCGTAGAAATTTAGATCAAACATGAAGGTGTATTCAAAGGATGTACAAAAGGGAAGAATATTAAGAATCCCTATCCGAAGAGTGACAACAAAGAAAAATGGATCTTAGATATTATCCATTCAGATATATGTGGGCCAATACAAACAACTTCATTAAGTGAGTATGTTTACTATGCCTCTTTTATTGATGAATACTCTCACAAGAATTGGATATATTTTCTGAAAAAGAAGGATGAAGTGTTTGAAAGGCTTAAATAATTCAAATCTCTAATAGAAAACCTTTATGAGAAGAAAATAAATATTTTAATATATAATAATGGAGGAGAGTTCACATCAAATGAATTCAATGATTTCTGCAAGGAAGATGGGATTAAGAGGGAACTCACCATTCCCTATAATCCTCAACAAAATGGTGTGGAAGAGAGAAAGAATAGATCTATCATGGAAGTAGTAAAATCCATGATACATGACCAAGATATACCAATGTACCTATTGGAAGAAGCAGCCAGAACATTAGTATATGTCCAAAATAGAATCTCCCACACTACCCTTGGGAAATTGTACCAATACCAAATACAAATCAGTGGTATCCTAAAAATGGATATTCAAAACAAAGCATTCCATATATGGTAGTATAGAAAAGTACAAGGAAATATTAATAGCAAGAGGGTTCTCCCAAAAGGAAGGAATTGACTATAAAGATACCTTTGCTCCAGTAGCTAGGTACACTTCAATTAGAAATATCCTTTCCTTGGAAGCCAAGAATAAATGGAAGTTACATCAAATGGATTTGAAGACAACTTTTCTAAATGGCTTGATAGAAGAAGAAGTGTATATCGAACAACCACAATGTTTTGAGTCTAATGATTGAGAAGCTTATATATGAAAACTCAAGAAAGCATTGTATGGGATAAAAAAAACACCTAGAGCATGGTATGGAAGAATGGATGGATTCCTAATGATTTTAGGATTTAACAAGAGTAAGGAAGATTCTAACCTTTACTATAAGGTTGAGAATTATGGGCTTATGATACTACTTTTATATGTGGATGATTTATTCTTAACATGAGAAGAAAAACTCATCGATGAATGCAAGAAGAAGTTGATTGCAGTATTTGAGATGAAGGACCTTGGAATGATGCACTACTTTCTAGGTCTTGAAGTTTGGAAATCTCCAGATGAGATCTTCCTAAACCAAGGAAACTATATGGTAGAAATATTGAAGAGGTTTGGAATGCTATATTGTAAGGCCATGACTACTCTGATGACAACAAACTTGAAGTTATTAAATGATCATACATCAGAAGCTGTAGATGCCACTCTGTACAGACAAATTATTGATTCACTACTATAATTAACCAATACAAGACCTAATATATGTTTTTCTGTAAACACACTAAGTCAGTATATGGTGAATCCCAAGCACATTCACCTGATAGGAGCAAAACATGTGATGAGGTATCTAAAGGGAACTTTAGATTATGGGCTCAGATATACCTCAAACAGAGAGATCAGTTTACATGGGTTCACAGATTCAGATTGGGTAGGAAATACTAAAGACAGAAAGAGCATATCAAGTGGTTGTTTTAGTTTGGGATCAGGCATGATCTCTTGGTTCAGTAGAAATAAAACCAATATTGCACTTAGCACAACAAAATCATAATACATTGTTTCTTGTTCAGCTTGTAGTGAAGTAGTATGGATTCAAAAGATGTTGGCTGGTTTATTCGATGAATATACAGATGTTACTGATATCCATTGTGATAATCAAACTTGTATAAAGATGAAAGAAAATCCAGTGTTTCATGATACGTCAAAACACATTGAAGTAATATATCACTTCATTATAGAAAACGTTCAGAAAGGATCTATAAAACTCAAGTATGTTCCTACAAAGGAACAAGTGGTAGATGTATTAACCAAGCCTCTGGATCGTGTAAAGTTTGAATACTTTTGAGACAAGATTGGTGTAGACTGGAAGGACCTGTCTTGAAAGAGGGAGTGAAAGTAGATGGAAGAAGCATGCAGTGGTGAGTAGCTCAATCTAGAATAGGGTAATTCTGACTGGGACAGTTTGTCTTGAAAGGGTTAGTTAGCTAAGGCATGTTGATCCTAGGGGATTAGTATATCTGACTAGATCAGTTTAACCCAAGTGGGTGTGTAATTTAGGACAAGTCTTGTCGATCCCCAAGAAGATCCATCTATCTAACTAGGCTTATTGAATCAAAAGAGTTTGTAAGTTAAACAAAATTCCTGGATGGATCTACCAGAGAACTCACCGTGATGTTGCTCCAAGATAGTTAGAGGACAAGATGGTTGTTTCAATATTGCTATATTGTTGACTGATGAGATGATGAGATGTTAACTTAGTATAGTTATACTGATGGATGTTGATTATTGAGATGTGTAGTTCAGTATTATTATACCCATGACTGTTTATTTCAGCATTGTTATACTGGTGGCTGATGAGATGATTGGTTCAACATTGATATTCTAGAATGTGAAATTCAGTATTGTTATACCAATGACTGCTGAGATTATTGGTTTAGCATTAATATGTTGATTGTTGACATGATTGATTCAGATGACTGATTGAGATGTTTTCTTTAGTACTTCTATAATAATGTTAGTTTCAATATTGTTTATACTGATACTTATTGATATGCTTGGCAGATGATTGATTGATGTTGAGATGTTATTGCGATAGCCTCAGTATATCTATACTGATGTTGATGTTTATGATGATCTATTACTTTTGATATTTAGCACTAATATGCTAATGATGTTGTTGATTGTTTTAGTATTCAAATACTATTGATGTAGATGGTGATGTTCCAGTATTCACATGATGAAGTTATAGATGATGATGGCTCAGTATTCTCGTACTGAAGATGCAGATGGTGATGGTTCAGTATTCACGTACTGAAGATGAAGGTGGTGATAGTTCAGTATTCACATACTGAAACTGCAGATGATGACAGTTCATATAATGATGATACAGAAGATAGTCCAAAAGATGAAGGAAAGGATTATGATCCAGAAGATGATTCAACATTCACATGCTAATGTTGTAAGAGATGTTCCAGAAGATGACAAGAAGAAGATTGAAGGAAACATGTTTGCAGAAGAAGGTCCAATTGAGATCGATGATGAAGATGTATGATTTTGTACCTAAAATTCCTATGACATATAGAGTCTCACCAGTTAGTTGTAAAGTTGTAACAGTAGCAGTTGTTGCTAATAGTGGAATACCTTCCTAGTTAAGAGGGAGTGTTAAAGTAATGTAACTTCAAAAGATATTCTAGTTGTATTGTATTTCTCCTATTGGAGACGATTTTGGTCTTGTTAGAGTCGTTGAAGGATGAAATGTAAACCTCCTGTAAGTCAGGTCATTAGTACACACGTGACAATATAATAAATGTTATTTGTAATGTCCAATTGGACAAGTCAGCCTTGACAACTAGTGAAGTCGACCCCACCAAGTTAGAGGTCAAGTCAACAGAAGAATATAAATAGGGAGGTGCTCCACTTCATTTTTAGTCACTCACTCAAGCTAGTTTTAGCAAGAGAGAGAAGTAGTAGCGCACCGAGTCGGAGGAAGTAGTTTTTATATGGATCTTACACTACACTGGTTGAGTTCTATACTGAGGAAGTTTTGCAGGGTTTTCTCCCTTGTGGTTTCCCTAATGAAAATATTTGTGTTCTTTTGTTCTTATGTTTTTGTGCATGTTGTTATTTCAGTGATATTCTAGTGGAAAATTGTTTTAAGATATCTTCTAAGAAAAATTGATAAAACATGAACATAGATTCCTCAAACTCTAGTACTAATGTATCACCAACATTATTAATGCAAATAGCATTTCCCCCCATGGGTGTTCTCTCCATCATAATACCCATCATTATTTGGAACCCATGATGTCAAACCCATACAATTCCAAGGAATTAACCTCACAATTGAAAAGATACAACCAAAGTTCATCATTTCATAGTTCTGCATTTACACCGCAATCTTCAGTGGTTAATGCCACCAAATTCCTTGGTAAATGTTATTATATATATTCACAATTTTCCACTCATATCTCCATGATCATGCCAATATTTTCAATATATTCTTCATAACATAACCTCTGTGAAGACAACAATGGACCCTCCTCCCTCCATAATAACTAAATGAATTTGTTTATTCCCATAACAACATTGTGCATGGAATTTATTTGTGGGGAACCCATATTCGCATTTGCAAAATAATCCTCACATAATTTTGGAAAATGTTCCTTGAATCACTCAAACTGTGTGAAATATTTCCATCATGAAATGTATTCCTCAACTCACCGAAAATTGAGGGAATCCCACCCATCATCAAATTGGTCCCCCAACATACCAAAAAACTATGGGGACCCCACCAATTATTATTTATGTACAAATAGTTCCCCAATCAACTCAAAACCATGGGAGCCACCCTATTGATCAATGTAGTTGAGTTTTAATATCCCCATCATTTTAAGTTTTTTTTCATCACCATTACCCTCAATATTGTGTCTCTAACAAAACGCTTCATATGTAGTTTTTCTCTCTGTTCCACTCCATACCTATATTTTGAAGAATTATGTCATTATTTTCTCCCCAAGTTCACATTGATAAAACATATTTATGAGCCCAATGATTATCATCCAATATTTTGTCAAGTTTTCCATCCCCTAAGCTGGTTACAAAATGATATTGGTTTATAGTATACGACCCTTGTCTTATCATGTTCTTTATCTCTCATACACATCAGCTCCCTATATTCATAGAGTTACAGAGGTTAAAATGGTACCTTGGGATTCCTTTGAATCAATATAAGGGATTAACTCAAAATAAGTAGGGAGAGTCATTAGTTATCCCTAATTTAGTGGTATCCCCTATGCTCGACGTCAACACCTCTATCACATTAGGGGGGGTCATAATTTTTGATGGTATCAATGTTCACATTTGTAAATCATGATATAAGTATAAATGGAACCGTGGAATCCCCCATGTAGTGACTTCACAAATATTTCAGTCCCCCACCCCTATGGGATTCTAATGATATTCCTCATTTCAACTTCTATGGAACTAGTGATATCATTTCCAGGTTCATCTACTCTCCCATGGATTGAATCCGACTTCATCCATGTTTTATAATTTTATGAGTGGACCCATTGGTTATGTTTTATTATATCCATCTTGGAATACATTCATGTGCATGGTTATTTCCTCCTCATTTGTATAAACCAACATTCTTTTTCACTGCTTCACAAACAACCTTCCCCTTATGGAGGGCCTATTCATCCACACATGCTTCAACTGCTTTCAAGAATGAAGGAGAGAAAACATAATAAACAATGATGAATTATCGACTCTATTGTACCCTCTGAACCTCATACATCAATAGGTAACTATTAACACTTAAATCTCACACACATGCAAAATTTTTACAATTTACACAATAAAGAGACATCAACTTATAACATGCATCACATTTAAGACATCCTGACCAGATCCAAGAAGCAGTATGAATCAATAAATTCCTAAGAACAATCAAAAGACATAATCGTGGGGTCAAATGTATGTTTATATGCATTACTACATGTATTATCAGTTAAACAACTATGCAACCTATGTATATTTTCCTTTGATATATGTGAGTCTAACAAGAACAACAGGATCTCAACCACATGCAGAAAATTAAAGACTCATGAAAGCTCCATTACCTCCAAGAATTAGAATTTGTCTTCTTACACGCTTGGGTTCAATGAATGGCCCCCATTTTTGTATGTTGGAGCTATATCATGGAATCAATGGGTTCACATTTGGATCTAGTTATTTTTTTCCACCTCTTGGCCTTTAAAAGGAATCCATGGGAAGGGATATTGTCAGAATAAATCATAGGAAGCTTATGCTGCTATATTTGTGTTGAATCTCCCTTATAGATCTCCTATTCCATACATACAAGCATTCTTGAAGCTCCCTTTCCACCTTCCTCCAATGGGAAAGTTTTATTTTCATTATTTCTTCAAGATACTTGAAGTCTAGTGTGTACAAAATAGACCTCCCTAAGGGGGATTGTTTTCCTCCATTTGGAGCTCACATATCCTAGCTGACACTATATGTATTTTATTGACCATTAGGATATCTAATGTGGTTCTTGCATTTGGTACTTTGTTATGGTTTAGATCCCCTATTTCCCATTTCTCCATTTCAAGTTATTGTAATTAGAGTTTGTTTTGTTTTAGTTTTAGTTCACGAACAAGACCTTGCAGGGTTTACTTTGGAGTTATCACATTTTTGTTGTGTTTCTAAATATTGGGCATAGTCAACAACCACAAGGGATTTCACCCAAAGTGGGATAATTTCCCAGAACAATACTAATAAAAATCAATAAAACATTCTATCATATGGAAGGAAATTAGTATCTCATTCAATCTAACACAAGATATCCTAGTGCAATGTATTGGGATTGCTCAAAAAAATTGTATTGTTGTAGATCCTTGGATTGGAAGTGGTAGGAATCATTTCCCCCCCATGATTTTAACCCAACTTCTTGTAGAAAAAGTTATCATTCATCTAAATCAAGTGGTTTAATCAACCATCTCCATGAATATATGGCATCAAGGGTGGTTATTGGCACATCACTTAAGATTTGTGGGAGAAGAAGCTAGATCTTGGTCCTATATCAATGCTCTTATATAACCTCACATTTCAATGCTCTTAGATAAGCTATATAAGCTAGATAGGGATGATGCATTAGCCTAATATAAGGACATGTTAGGTGTTTATATTCCTAAAGGAGGATATATCAAACTATTCATTGAAGTTTTCCAAAGAGAGTCAAAATGGTGGTGGAAGGGACTATAAAAATTGAAATTTCCTTCAAAACCTCACATTCTAATGTGGTGTATACTAGAAAACAAACATCCAAATCGAGATAAATTATGAAAAAGGTATAAAATAGGGCTTGATCAGTGCACTATTTGTAAATCAAATTAAGAGATGGTGGATCACATTTTCCTATCATGTCCATTTACTGAGGCAGTTTGGAGAGAGGATTCACTATTGTTGAGTCATAGGTGTATATGGAAGGGTCTCAATGTGGAAGCCACACTTCAAAGTTGGATATCAAACTCTATGTATAAGCCTTTAAAATTCACCCCTTCATAATTGGGTGGGGGATTTGGATCTTTGACAAGGTGACAACCCCGACGCCGATTGTGGCTCAAGGTATAGGTATTATTTCTCACTTTCCATGGGTAAAAGAAGGATTTCTAATCAGATTAATCTTCAAAGTGCCAATATATTTTTGTATCAATGGAATTTTTTCTATGGTGTATGTAAGGGAAACCTGTCGATGTCTGGTGGATGGGGGGTATTGTTCTTATCTAATTCTCACTTTTTTAAATTCCAGATGGAAAAAAAACTATGTTGATATCCTTTGTTTAAAACTCCTATTACTCTTCACTTTGTAAAAAGTTTGCAGAAACACCCAAATTTTTTTATGATCCATCGATTGTCATAAACTAGTTAAAGTATGTCTAAAGATGTCACAATATTTGATTGACCACTTTGTTGGAAGAAGTGTTACAACTGAAGGAAATTTTTTATCCTTTTTTTTAATCATGTCTACAAATAAAACAAGTAAAACACTGACTGAATTTCTAAAGAAGTGTGAGATTTTGTAGGAAGATATTGATTCAAAGATATTCCTCATTGATATGCACAGGGAAATAGAAAGAAGAACAATGAGACTGAAAACAAGATAATTGAAGAGCGTTTGAAGTATATTCCATGATTTATTCTTAAAAACTAGTGTACATAAATAATACATCCTCAATAGACAAAATCAAATTTCAAAATATGACAACTCATAAAGCTTTTAACACAGGATTACTAAAAACAGAAAAACCCCTTAGGTGTATAAAGTACTTTCCAAACTAGTTAAAGAGATATCGAATTAGCTAGGTGAGATAGGATAGATAATGAGTAATGGAAATTAAAATAAATCATGCCAAAAGGAGAGAAAAATATGGATCATGAGCTAGAAAAAAAGATAGGCATTTTCCAAGTGACGAGCTTTTATCTTTTCCACTCTTAAACTCGAAAAAAAGTCTAAAACTGATAAAGGAAGAAAATGTGATCTTAATAATATGGGAAGATTCTAATTATACATAATATTATGAAAAATCAAGATAAGGGTGCTCATGGGTGTAAACATGGCAAGGGTTGACCAAAGGTGAAATTTGAGGAAAACTACCTAGTCTAGAACCCAAGAAATTAATAAAAAAGATTAATAATGCTATCCTACGTATGAAGTGGATTTATAATATTCTAACACCCCACCTTATGAATGAATTTATGTGAGTAAATAATAAAAATATCATAAATATATAGGTCCCAACAATAAGTTTATGTTCACCCTTTACAATTTATTTGTACAAAAAAATGAAGAAAGAGGCAAAACCACATGGGGAAAATCCTCCCTCAAGAAAGGAAATAACATTGAAATAACCAAAATATCTTCACTATGTGTTTTTATTCACTTGATAAAGATGATTAAATTGCTTCTTGATGAAATAATTGGTCAATAATTTGTGAACCCCATGATCATGCACTAATGCATCAATGTAGTGTATACAAAAAAATGTGGTGAAGCCCCTTGAAACTCATCATGTGATGAAGTAGGAGAATCATATGAATGATTATTTTTGATATCATACTCTGATATGAATACATAATCAATAGAGAAAAATATATATGTGCACACTTCTTCCCAAAGAGTATACAAAATTCAAGAAATCAGTTTCTTGTTCAACTGCACAATGGTGAACCAAAACATGTGTTTTCTTTTGAAATTGATCTAGTGTTGTTGTATTTGTAACTTCAAAATATTTTATGATTCATTTTATCTTTGTATATTGTTGTACCCCCATCAGAGATGTGTTTCCCTCCTTTGAGGATTTCATTATTGTATATGGTCCTTGAGGTACAACTTCCATTTTAAGTCGGGGAGGTATCCCCGAAAGTTGAATATAATAGAATGCATTTTTTAGTATCCTTAGGTGAAGTAGACCCTTCTAGCGTAAGAGGTCAGCCTAGTCAATTTATTAGGTCAGTCAGTTGATGTGTTTAAATAGGGACAGACCCTCCATTATTTGATACACACACACACACTCTGTTATGTGCATGTTCACTAGAGGAGGAAGAGACAGAGCTGCACAAGACATATTATTCTTGAGTTTTTCCATCTTGCGATATTGTCTTAGTGACAAAAATATTTTGAGGAATTTTGTGGGGTTTCCTCCTTTATTATTTCCCCAAGGAAAATATTTGTGTCTTTTGTATCTTCTCTATCTTCTACATCTTGGATATTTTGTTGTGCTTATTATTCTTTCCAGATAAATATCCTAATCAATTTGAATTAGGGTAGAAAAACTAACATGGTATTAGAGCCTCTATAAAAGAAGGCACTATGAAACAACAAAAAGTAGCACTTCCTAGTTCAAGATATTCTCTCCACAGATCATCAAGAAAAGAGGGATAGGCTAAATTTCCCTAGAAGGGAACATATTTTTGTGGAAGCATATTCAAATTGGGAGAAGTTTCAATTTTTTAGTACGGGACACTACGGGACATTGTGGGACACTGCAGGAAGAAACTAGGATGCCAAGTTTCAGAGTATTCCCTCCATAGTTTTCAAAAAAGAACCTTAGTGAGAAACTCACCTCAAGGAGGCACATATTTCTATCCAAACATGTTAGAATAATCAACCCATAGTATTTACCCACTTAGACATTATTTCATTTATTTTGTCTTATTTGCCTAGTCCATGAGTCCCACCATGTGCAAGTAGCTAATTTCCTATCCATAGAGGTCAAACTTGCCATTATTGACTCATGGAGCGCTTTGGAAATTCTTGGGAATCAAATCTGCTTTATTCCTGGCCTCCTAGGCGCCCTTCTGCTTTTTCTGCTTTGTTGACTGCTTTTCCAGTTTTTAAAGCACATAAGGAAAGCTAGACTAGGTGAGGTGAACCTGTTTTATTCCCCTTTCATCCTCCACTCTTTCCTCCATGCAAAAGTATGTATGAGCTTCCATTTGACCACTCTTTAGCTTTCCCATGCACCCTTGCTAATTCGTGGGGTCCTTGATAGATTTGGGATCAGCTTTTTACACCTATGGGGGATTTTCCTATTTTGGGTAAGCCTGCTTATCCTAGATTTGGATGCTTCCTTATGCATTCAATTTGCTCATGTATTCTATATATTCAGCAGCCTATGTTATTACAGGGTTGGCTATTGTACACTCAGTTA
>LPNX010970499.1:103055-119309 GCA_001517045.1 Pseudotsuga menziesii
TCCTCATATCATCTGTCTTTCCGAAGAGTTCAGAAATTTTCTCCCATACTTGATCCGGTGAAGTCAATCCATCGAGATGGAAAAGGAGGTCTCGGGAAATACTGAGACATAGGAGGCCATAGGCCTCATCTCTCCGATTGTGCCATTTGATATTCTCTGCAGCTGCATTGGGATCTGCTTCTGTTGCCATAGTCACCCTGTAGAGGCCTTTCGCTCTCAACAAGATCTCCATCTCCGCTTTCCATTCAAAATAGTTGAAGGGAGTGAGGATAGTTTTCTGTGAATTCATAGCTTTAGAAAATCTGTCCCGGCTGTCAGTAGAAGGCTCCCAGTCTTGATGTCGAACCTGAAAAACAATTTTTGGAGAAGAGTAACAACCTAAAATGGCTCTGATACCATGTAGAAATTCAGGCCTGCAGTAGATTAATTTCACTCACAGCAATTAACAATTGATCATGCAAAATTATCAACAATGGAGACTGAATATGGAGCTGTAACACAAAATTATATTAACTGAGTGTACAATAGCCAACCCTGTAATAACATAGGCTGCTGAATATATAGAATACATGAGCAAATCGAATGCATAAGGAAGCATCCAAATCTAGCATAAAGCAGGCTTACCCAAAATAGGCAAATCCCCCATAGGTGTAAAAAGCTGATCCCAAATCTATCAAGGATCCCACAAATTAGAAAGGGCGCATGGGAAAGCTAAAGAGTGGTCAAATGGCAGCTCATACATGCTTTTTCATGGAGGAAAGAGTGGAGGATGAAAGGGGAATAAAATAGGTTCACCTCATCTAGTCTAGCTTTCCTTATGTGCTTTAAAAACTGGAAAAGCAGTCAACAAAGCAGAAAAAGCAGAAGGGCACCTAGGAGGCCACGAATAAAGCAGATTTGATTCCCAGGACTTTCCAAAGCACTCCATGAGTAAATAATGGCAAGTTTGACCTCTATGGATAGGCAATTAGCTACTTGTACATGGTGGGACTCATGGACTAGGCAAATAAGACAAAATAAATGAAATAATGTCTAAGTGGGTAAATACTATGGGTTGATTATTATAACATGGTGAGTATGTCAAGTCCAATTTAATTCAATATTGTGCAGATATATGTATTCATATGCAGCATTCTATCCCTTACACACCATAGAAAAATGGTGTTGCTGAGAGGCAGAACAAATCACTGAAAGAGATGGCAACCTACATGATGGAGGCTAAGACTTTGAAACCAAATTTTTGGGCCGAAGCTATAAATTGTGCAGCCTATATACAGAATAGGGTGCCTCATAAACAGCTTGATGTATGACTCCTTTCAAAACTTGGAGTGGGCATAAGCCAGATGTGACCCATTTCAGGATTTTTAACTCAAGGGCTTGGGCTAGAATTCCAACACAAAAGAGGAAGGATTTGCAGCCCCAAAGCCAAGAGTGTCTATTTGTTGGGTACTTTAAATATTCAAAAGGGTACAAGCTGATAAATTTGAGAACAAACAAATCCTTCATTGAAAGGAGTGTTCAGTTCCAAGAAGAGCCTTTAGCAGCAGTGGAAGTTGGAGAATCCTCTTCACCACCAAAACCATTGAATCTAACTGAAGAGATAGTTGAGTTTGCTGATTCTCATATGTCTGATAATGATGATTTAATTGCAGATCCTAGCAGTCCTACAAGACCAAAATGGGCAGAAAATACCATTCATGCAGCTGGAGAACTAGTTGGAAATGCTAATGATCCTAGGAGGACTAGATCTCAGTTTGAGAGTGTTCTGTGTATGAAAGACCCTTTGTTTGCAGAGAAATTCTATCTGATGGTTGAATTAGACCCATAGACATATGAATATGCATAACATGATCCAAGATGGAAAATATCCATGAAAGAAGAGTTCAGCTCAATCCAGAAGAACAACACTTGGGAGCTGGTTGATCTTCCCCCAGGGAGGAAGCTAGTTCAGTGTAAGTGGGATTACAAAACCAAGTTTGCTGCTGATGGTTCACCTTTGAAATATAATGAAATATTGGTAGCCAAGGGATAATCATAGGTACATGGCATAGACTATAATGAGACCTTTGCACCAGTTGCAAAGATGGACTCCATCAGGCTAGCCTTAGCCATTGCAGCTTCGAAGCAATGGGAGGTACATCACATGGATGTGAAGTGGGATTTCTTGAGTGGAGATATTACTCAAGAGATTTACATGCAGAAGCCTCAAGTATTTTTTACTAATCCATATCTTGTGTGCAGGCTAAAAAAATCATTGTATGGGCTTAAGCAAGCCCCTAGGGCTTGGTATGCCAAGATTGATAGCTTTCTACTATCATTGAATTTTGTTCGATGCAATTCAGATCCTAATGTATATTTGAAGCTAATTCATGGTTATTTAATGATTATTGTATTGTATGTTGATGACCTTCTCATTACAGGAAGCTCAATGGATGAAATTGCCTCCTTGAAGGATGCAATGAACCATGCATTCTCTATGACTGATTTGGGGTTATTGAGCGAATTCTTGGGGCTTGAGATTGGTCAAAACAAACATGGAATAAAAGTACATCAGTCCAAGTATGCATTAGATATGCTGAAGAAGTTCAACATGAAGGTTTGCAATCCAAGCAAGACTCCCTTCCTTTTAGGAGTTAAGCTTGAAGAAGTAGATTCTTCACCTATGGTAAACAATACACTGTATAGGAAACTGATTGGGTGTTTGTTGTACCTTACACATACTTGAATTGATATTTCTTATGCAGTAAGTGTGGCTTAAAGATACATGGATCAGCCTCATGAGATCCATTGGAGAGTAGCCAAAAGGATCCTTAACTTTGTTCAGGGAACAAGCACTCATGGGATCTTCTACAAAGCTAAATCTGATCTTGATTTGATTGGGTTTACTGACAGTGATTGGGTAGGAGACAACACATATCAAAATTCAACATTAGGATATGTGTTCATGCTTGCTGAAGGAACAATCAGCTGGTAAAGAAAGAAACAGAGTGCCATTGCACTCTCATCTACAGAAGCATAGTACAGAGGAGTTGTAAGCGCAGCAACTCAATGTTTATGGTTGCAAGGGTTACTTGGTGAGTGTGGCCTCGAATCAGAATACTCAAATACTATCTATCATGATAATCAGAGTACCATTTGAACCTCAAATGATCCAGTTCAGAGATAGAGAACCAAACACATTGAGATCCATATGCACTACATCAGACAGCTTGTGCATGATGGTACCATTCACCTACTCTTCTGTTCATCTTCAGAACAAGTAGCAGATATCTTCACCAAAGTTTTTTGTGAAAATACATTCAGCAATCTCAAATCACTACTGTGGATTGCTGATCATGCTGTGAAGCATGAGTGATGAAAATATTTTCAAATTTTGTTTACTGTCCATGTTTAAGGGAGGATTTTTCCCACTGGGATTTTGGCTCTTTCCTTGGTTAAATGGACATGCAGTATGTAAAGGGTGACTAAGCCCTGTTGCTAGGCCCTATAATTTTCTGATATTTTACTCATAAGTCAGGCTTAAGGGGGGGTGTTAGAATAATCAACCCATATTTAGCTACCTTAGACATTAATTAATTCATTTTTGTCTTATTTGCCTAGTTTCCATATTCCACCTTATGCAAGTTGTCCTTCACATGTCCAAAGTGGTAAAAATTGCTAAAATTGAGTCATGGAGCACTTGGAAAACCACTTGGAATCAAATCTACTTTATTCTTGGCCTTCCTAGCGCATGTCTGCTTTTTCTGCTTTATTGCCTGCTTTTGCTGAGTTTTAAGGCAATTGGGAAAGTTTGACTAGGTGAAGTTAACTTGTTTTTTGTCCTCATCATCCTCCACTCTTTTCTCCTAAGAAAAGCATGTATCACTTGTCCTTCCATCATCTATTATATTTCCTAATTTATTTTTCCAATTCATGAGCTCCTAGACAGATTTGGAAATTGCTTTATGCACCTATGGGGGATTTGCTTAGATTTAGTAATCCTGCTTTTGACCAAATTCAAATGGCATCCTTATGCATTAAAATATCTCATGTAATTATTTATTATGGAAGCCTATGACTTCATGGGGTTGGATATTGTACACCTATTTGATACAGATTAGTGTTCTGCTCCATATTTAGTCTCCTTTGTGTGTAATTTGCATGTGTAATTGGCAATTTTTGTGAGTGTAATTGTTTTAACACCTGGGTTTAATTTCCACATCATTTTTCCTCACACGGTCACTCAATGCTCATGCAAGAATACCATGAATGGTTCATTCTTCTTCTCCTGATTTTGATGTGTGCAATTCTCTTCACGTTGTGGGTTTGGGCATGTGAATTCACCTTCATGCAGATTGCATTTATTTCCTCGCGCAGCTGAGAAATTGTTGCTGGTTTCCCCATAAAATTTGGTTTGTTTTGGGTTCTTGTTGAGTCATTTTTGCCACAATAGGGCCAAGAACGACTTAGGAATCGAATTGCTCAGTCAGTGCTGTGTATTACCCAAACTGTCATCTCGGTTTTTCTGTGGTGTTTTCTTTTAAACCCCAAAGCTGTGAATGATTGTTTTGTTGTGTGTGCACAGTGGATTGGTCTTTGGACTGTGTAGGAGTGTAAAGGAGTCTGCTTGAAAAACCTAGTGTTTTGCTGGAGCCTCATGGACAGGGATGGAGGGTTGGCTCTCTTCTCTACACTCTCATGAATAGCATTGGAAAAGAAGTCATGGCCTAAGGGATTGTGTAGTAGACAAGGGAATGATTTGTTCCAGTTGGGTGTGTGTGGATGTCTTAGGAGTCAAGCTAGTTCTGGTGTGAGCATCCTTAGCTCTTCAGTGAGCCCACTATCTTAGCGGACAGTGCTTCCATATCCTGATAACCTGATAATCCCAACTTGTTGGCTTGGTTATGTGTTGTTGTATACTCTTGGTCTGATAAACCAAATCGTGTTTGCTTGATTGAGTCCTGACATATATTTGGCTATGTGTGAGCCTGCTTATTTTCCCTATTCCTTAAGGAATCATGCCCAGCTCGAGGGTGGCGGTGTTGCTGAGAGATTAAGGAGCACACTGGCCTATGGTTGGGTGGAACGTTGCAGCGATATAGCTGGTTGCAGGACGAGCTTCCTCATAAGATAAGTACTCTTATCTATTTCATAACTACAATTGTATTTGTTGTTTAATGAAAATGATGAACATGCTAAATGCTTGAATGTATGGTTTTGCTTCCGATGTATGGTAATAATGTATGCATGATTTAGTTCAAAGCATTCCAATTTTTATGTGTATGTTCATGGGGCTATCAGCCTGGGTAGATAGCAGTAATCGGTAGCATCCTATTCACCAGTTGGAGAGTCAGGGATGTTACAAACATTCAATACTTGATCATACTTACAATCAAAATCCATGCATGATCATTGTTACTCGAGCCATCAATTATCCGATATGATTCGAACTTTTGATTCCAATTAATCACGACGGAAATGATTTCACATGCGCAAATAAGGATAAATATGTCATCAAACATTAATTAGGAGGAGCACGTTCATATCAGCATTGATTTCCCATATGCGTGGATAGAGTGTAAAAGATCTCATCATAAAACATTGAGATTCAGTCAGAAATCTGCCCCAAAAGTGGTGAATTTTTTGTGAGATTTTCAACAACAATAATGGTAGAAACCTTGGTGGAGAACTCATAGAGTTGCAGCACCAAAATAGCCAACTTTAATGGAAAAGTAGCAGTGTTACAACAGAATTTGGCCAAAAACAATGAAAAAATTAGCGGTGTTGCGGCGGAGTTCGGCCAAAAACAACCAAAAACTTAGTAGAGTTCAACCCAAAACAACGGAAAAATTAGCGGTGTTGCAGCGGAGTTCAGCCAAAAATAGCGAAAGAAATAGCAGTTTTGCAGCAAAATTTGGCCAAAAACAATGGAAAAATTAGCGGTGTTGCAGTGGAATTTGACCAAGAATAGTGGACTTGTAGTGGGATTTAGCCAATAATAGCAGAGTTGCAGGGGATAAAGATTAAGCATTTTAACAAGAATTCTGCTTAATTTTTTTTTGTCAAGGCTCAGTAAAACTAAACTTCCTGTCAAATATATGCAATCTTAAACATTCATTCTTTTAGAGGGTCGAATCACATGGAGATATATTGTCCATGGTTTTGCAATTGCTTGGCCTGTTGCAACTACTTCTCTGTGTTGAAACTGTTGGAGACATTTACCACCATACACACTTACTTTTGTAAATTTGGCCTAGTTAAACCACTATCCTAAGTTTTATTGACTTAATTGACATAAGAAGAGCACTGTATGACATCATCATGAGCACACCCATGCCTACCTTCAGTCAAGGAGGCCAACTAAGCCTTCTCCTTCATTTGGGGAGGCTAACTGGAGCACTCCGGGGGTGATTTGAGTGTTATAAATGCACTTAATTGCTAATTTATGGTTAAAATCAGTTAAACAGAGCAGTGAAGGTGCTTCCTTTCATTAAATTGATTATTTAATTAATATTTAATGAACTGGAGTCAACAGGGGTGCCTCCAACCACCTTTGATGGCCAATTAGACTTTAGTTAACCTCATCGGGGTTCATTGGGGTGATTGATGCACTACCACTTGTGGGTTGGCATGCAGTGACATGTGTTTGAGCTACTTTCAGTTAGACTCAGTCATTTATTGCACTTCAACTTTAGTTAGGACTCAGTTGAGTAAATTAGGGTTTTGATCTGTGGTTAAATGTGTGTTCACTATGGCTTGCATTCAGTTAAGCTAGACTCACTCATTCAATTTGAATGACCTCCTTTGGAATTCAAATTTTCTTGGCATTCATGCATCTTGCATGATCATTGTATTGTATTATTCATTCTTTTATTTGATTATACAGAGTTGCTACTCCCATTGAAGCACCATTTTTCCAATTTTATGCATATTTGTTTGTATTCTTTGTGAGACCGTGTTTTCAGTTCCTAGACCACTCTGACAAATTAATATGGTATCAGATCTCATAGTGGGATGAAGCTCAGATCTCTCAAAAACATGGTTTTTGACAGATCTTGCATGAAAAGTTGAGCAAAAGCTCAAAATTCTAGCACTGCACCAGAAGCCAAGGCTNGAATGAAGCTCAGATCTCTCAAAAACATGGTTTTTGACAGATCTTGCATGAAAAGTTGAGCAAAAGCTCAAAATTCTAGCACTGCACCAGAAGCCAAGGCTTACCACTTAATACCCCAAGTCAAGAAATTGTTGATCAAGCTTGCTTGATCAACTATGCTGGGTGTGATGAAAGCCTAAAATGTGCAGGTTGCATGAACTTACAGTGCCCCTTTTGTTGTGATTTTTAGGTTTTTAATAGGTGAAAGCATTCACTCTAGCAGTTTTAGATGGCTTCTTCCGTAGAACTCTTGACTCCGTTCAATTTCCACTCATGGAAAAGAGACATGGAGATCCAACTACATGCCAGAGGACTCTATAGGGTCACTATGGAAACTGAAGAAGAGCCTGCTTTTGTGAACGACAAAGCTAGATTCTTGAACAAGAAATATGAAGAATTCAAATTCGTGTGCCTCTCTGTTTCCCAAAATCTTCTTTTCCATCTCTCGGGATTGAAGACTCCAAAGGAAATATGGGACAAATTGGAAACCTTGTATGGAAAATAGGATGATTTGAGAGTATACCAGCTTGAGAATGAGTTGATGTCTCTCCAACCTTCCAATTTCGAGACCTTTCACAAAGTTCAAGCACATTGTCTTACTATTGAAGCAATGTAAGGTGGAGAACAAGGATTATCAACTCATCCTCGCCATACTCTCCAAACATGGAGCTGATTATTTGGTGTTTGTCTCTACATTCTGTGCGGGGAAGCTTACAACCCCTGGATGGAAGATGCCTTCACTCAAAGCCTTCATTGAGTCCCTAATAAGTGAACATGATAAGCTTGTCCAGATGGGGATCATTAGATCCTCCCGTGATCAAGCCCTCCATGTCTCAAGGCCCAAATATCTGAAGGGTAAAGGAAAGCAGTAGAAGAACACAAAAACCAAATTCAAAGTTCCTAAGCCTAAAGTTGAAAACCAGCAGCATGAAGAGTCTTCTGGCTTAAAGAAGAACAAAGAAAAAGGTCATCATGGANAGTAGTAGAAGAACACAAAAACCAAATTCAAAGTTCCTAAGCCTAAAGTTGAAAACCAGCAGCATGAAGAGTCTTCTGGCTTAAAGAAGAACAAAGAAAAAGGTCATCATGGAAAGGAAAAAGTCAAGTGTTCATACTACGGGAAGGGATTCCACCCTGAACATTCCTGCATGAAAAATAATCTTGATGAAGCTGCCTCTCTCCTTGAGAGAAATCACATCAATATTCTGGAAATATTTCAGAGGAGAGATCAGCAAGATCGGGAACCATAGCATGAAAGAGGTCATNAATAAGCTTGGTGAAGCTGCCTCTCTCCTTGAGAGAAATCACATCAATATTCTGGAAATATTTCAGAGGAGAGATCAGCAAGATCGGGAACCATAGCATGAAAGAGGTCATACCCTCATGGAAAGAACTTCGAAGTCAAATCCCTCTTGATATATTCTAGAGATTCAAACCACATGATGGCTGAAAGAGTCTCCTTCTCATATTTGGAGATTGGAAAATCCATTCCCATCCACATGGGAGATGACTCCACAATCATATCCAAAGGACAAGGTACTGTAGATCTTGAGCATGGTTATTTTTCCAATGTTCTGTATGTACCATCTCTTGCATGAAACCTCCTAAGTGTTTATCAAATGACACATACAGGAGTGTCCAAGAGATTCTCCTTTATCCCAGATGATGTAGATATCACAAAACTTGCATCTGGAAAGATTGTAGCAAAAGGCCTTGCAAACCATCATGCAAAAGCCTATGATTTATCCCATTTTGTGGTGGATGAAAATCCCACCGCATTGCTGACTCATGGAAATGAAGTTAGTATACTATGGCATGATAGGTTCAGCCATCTGAAATTCAAATATTTGCAGAAATTATAGAAGAATTCAATGGTTGAGGGCCTCCCGGTCATCAAATCTACCACTGGAATTTGCAAGGGCTATGTTGTTGGAAAGCACCCTGAGCATAAGTTTGATCCGGGGAAGGAAAGATGAGCATCATGAATCTTGTGACTGATAGATTCTGATATCAGCGGTCCCATTCCTATCACATCCATGAATGGATCAAGGTACGTTCTGACTTTCATTGATGAATTTTCCAGATACACATGGGTCTCTTTTATTAAAAAGAAGTCGGAAGTCTTGGAAAAATTCATTGAATTGAAGGCCTTGACTGAGAATGCATCTGGTCAAAAGATCAAGATATTGAGATATGATAATGGAGGGGAGTAATTCAGTAATTATTTACTGCATATATGTTCCCAAATTGGTATTTAGGTCTAGCATTCAGTTCCCTACACTCCCCAGCAGAATGGTGTAGCAGAGAGGAAGAATCGGTCTCTCAAGGAGATGACCACCTGTATGTTGGAATCAAAGAATTTGGATGAAAATTTGTGGGCTGAAGCCATGCATGCTACATCATATAATCAAAATAGAGTGCCACACTCATCTATGAAAAGGAGGAACCCTTTCTAAGCATACTTCGGACATAAGTTGGATGTGTCGAATCTATGGGTGTTTGGGTCCACTGCATAGGCCCGAATTCCACTTGATAAAAGGAGGGATTTGCAACCGCAAAGCATAGAATATATATTTATTAGATATCTTGATGAATCAAAAGGTTTCAAGCTTCTGGATATCAAAACAAAATATATCATCATTGAAAGGAGTGTCAAGTTCGATGAGCCTCTTCAGGAGGTAGAACTAGTGAAGGAGAAAACTGCTGAATTTCCTTCCTATTCTACTAGATATTTGGATGATGTAATTGGGGGTGATGACCCTGATTTGGATCCTATGATTTATGATATCAGTGTACAGAAAACATCATATTCTGAATCAGAACTTGAAGTACAAAATCATCTCCCAACTTGGGCCCGACAGACACTCTCCTCTGCAAGAGATAACATTGGAAATCCGGATGATCCAAGGAGAACCCGGTTAGATTTCCAAAGAACAGGTATTGCAATCTCTTGTCCTGATTATTTGCTTTTCAAATATTGTTATTTGATGATAAATTCAGACCCTAAGTCCTACTACCATGCTCGGAAGGATCCGATATGGCAAGTTTCCATGGACGAAGAGATGAATTCTCTTCAAAAAAACACTACTTGGGAGGTAGTTTCTCTTCCTCCGAGGAGGAAATTGGTTCAATGCAAGTGGGTGTTTCGAACTAAGTTTTCTACTTGTGGAAGACATTAAAAATATAAGGCAAGGCTTGTAGCAAAATTTTTCTCCTAGGTCCAAGGTGTGGACTACCATGAGACTTTTGCACCGGTTGCAAAAATGGACTCCATCCGCCTAGTTTTGGCAATTTCAGCATCTAAGCACTGGGAAGTGCATCATATGGATGTTAAGTCAGCATTTCTAAATGGAGATATTCATGAGGATATATACATGAAGCATCCCGAGGGATACATTTCTGATCCATCTTTGGTTTGCAAGCTAAAGAAGTCACTATATAGGTTAAAACAGGCCCCAAGAGAGTGGTATTCCAAGATGGATGCCTCCCTTCTCTCACAAAAATTCCATAGGTGTAAATCAGATCCAAATGTGTATATAAATATGTATGATGGTAATTCTATTATTATTTTTTTATATTTTGATGACTTACTGATAACAGGTAGCACAGTTGCTTCTATTTCAATAATCAAAATTGCTCTCCACAATGCATTTGAAATGAGCGATTTGGGGCTCTTAAAACAATTTTTGGGGCTCGAAATAGAGAAAAATTATGATTGGATAATGGTCACTCAATCCAAATAAATATCAGAATTATTATTCAAGTTTAACATGGCTAAATGTAGAGCTGCTTCGTTCCCTTTCCTTTCAGGGATCATCCTTGAAGAAGGAAAAAGCACACCTCCCATGGACTGCACTATTTATCGACAACTGATTGGTAGCTTGTTATACTTCACTCATTCTCAGCCTGATATATATTATTCCATTAATGCTGTATCAATATACATGCAACATCCCCATGATATTCATTGGAAGGAAGACAAGAGGATCCTCCAGTATATTCAAGGAACAAGGACCTACGACATTCACTATGCTGCAGACTTCGAGCTAGAGTTGGTCGGGTACACAGATTCCGATTGGGCGGGTGATTATATTGATCAGAAGTATACTTATGGATATGTTTTCATGTTTGGTGGTGGCCCCATTTTCTGGTCTAGCAAATAGTAGGCCACCATAGCATTGTCTTTAGCAGAGGCCGAGTATCGAGGAGCAGTGAATGCTTGCATCCAAGTTGTTTGGTTGCAAGGCATTATTTCAGAGTTTGATATTGGTATTACTTTGTCCACTATCCTCTTTTGTGAAAATCAAAGTGCTATTAATATATCCACAGATCTAGTTACTAGGCAAAGGACCAAGCATGTAGAGATACACATGCACTATATCAGGGAGCTAGTGCATGACAGGACCATCATTCTACAATACTGCTCGACTGATGAGAATATTGTAAACATCTTCACCAAGATATTTTCAGAAAATAATTTCAATTACCTCCGTTCAATGTTGGGGGTGAGTTCATCAGGGTGATCCAACTACTTTCAGTGTTTAGCTTGAGGGGGGGGTTTTCCCATTGGGTTTTCCCTCTTTTCCTCATTTAGTTTGTTTTGATCATTTTTTGAGTTTCATCATTGTACAGGGTGACCTATGGCATTTTTTTATAGGGCCCTAGCATTCTTATGCACTTTATGTTTTCTACTTCTCCTGAGTATAGCTTAAGGCGGGGTGTTGGAGACATTTACCACCATACACACTTACTTTGGTCAAATTGGCCTAGTTAAAACACTATCCTAAGTTTTATTGACTTAATTGACATCAGAGGAGAACTGTATGACATCAACATGAGCACGCCCATGCCTACCTTCAGTCAAGAAGGCCAACTAAGCCTTCTCCTTCATTCGGGGAGGCTAACTAGAGCACTCTGGGGGTGATCTGAGTGTCATAAATGCACTTAATTGCTAAATGATGGTTACAATCAGTTAAACAGAGTAGTGAAGGTGCATCCTTTCATTAAATTGATTATTTCATTAATATTTAATGAACTAGAGTCAACAAGGGCACCTCCAACCACCTCTAATGGCCAGTTAGACTTCAGTTAACCTCATCGAGGTTCATTGGGTTGATTGATGCGCTACCACTTGTGGGTTGGCATGCAGTGACATGTGTTTGAGCTACTTTTAGTTAGAATCAGTCATTTGTTGAACTCTAACTTCAGTTAGGACTCAGTTGAGTCAATTAGGGTTTTGATCAGTGGTTAACTATGTGTTCACTGTGGCTTACATTCAGTTAAGCTAGACTCACTCATTCAATTCGAATGACCTCCTTGGGAATTCAAATTATCTTGGAATTCATGCATCTTTCATGATCATTGTATTGTATTATTCATTCTTTCATTTGATTATACAGAGCTGCTACTCCCATTGCAGCACCATTTTGCCAATTTTATGCATATTTGTCTGTATTCTTTGTGAGACTGTGTTTTTAGTTCCTAGACCATTGTGACAAATTAATAGAAAATTATCATGAATAAATATTTATAATTCTTAGAAAAACACACCCGATCATAAAAAAAATAAAAAGAAAAAAGAAAAGAAAAGTACATAGCGAAAATTAAACAATTTTATTTATATACATATTTTGTGGAATTTGCAGCAGACTTAAAAAGTTTTAGAAACAGGGGAAGCACCCTATTCCTGTATCAGTTGACATTCTGGATCAACTGCAACCTATGAAATAAATGGATCCCTTGATATCAATTTGTGATACAGCCATAATCGATGACCATTGGCAAGCAAAGGTGTCTAATTTTCATCAATCGTGATCAATCAAACAATTCCATTATCAAATACCTGATCTATTTTGTAAGGTCTTGACCATCCCATGTGTAGCTTTCATTTAAAGTCCCTTTTAAACTGTGACTCATACAGTAAATCCAAATCTCCTTCACAGAACATCTTAATCTTGATAAATCTATCGTGCCATTTGGAGCGCTACAGTTGAATTATAGTTGTATGATGTGCAGTATCAGTGCATTTTTCATCAAGTTCATTCTACCGATTTTTCTAAGCCTTCGTTAAATCCAGGTTTGTATCCATGGTTGTTCTCAGAGTTCTAATTTCAAATTTAATAGGAAAAACAACAATCTTACCATACATCAGTTTGTATGGGGAGAATCCTGTAGTTTTCTGCCATGTTGTGCGGCAAGCCCACAATGCTTCTGGAATCCTATCAGCCCAATCCTTTTGGCGACTCTTCACTGTTTTTGTGAGGATTGACTCGATCACCTTGTTACTTCCTTCCACTTGCCCATTGGCATGTGGATGATATGGAGAGGTAACTTGAAGTTGAATGTGATACTTCTGAAGGAGGGACTCCATCTTTCATGACACAAACTGTGGTCCTCCATCTATCACAATTTACCTGGGTAATCCAAAGTGGGTGAAGATCTCTGCACATAAAAAGTCTATTAAAACCTAATTAGTGGCCTTTAGCAAGGCCAAAAATTCTACCCACTTGGTCATATAGTCAGTGGAAACTAGACTGTAAACTTTCTATCTTGATGGAGGGTTGATAGGCCGTACAAAATCTAGGGCCCATCTATCAAAGGCTTCAACCACCAATTGTGGCTGAAGTGGCATCTCATCTAATCTATTTGGATGGCCCATTTTTTGACAGTTTTCATAATCCTGAACATATTTTCTTGCATCGTGAAATATAGTTGACCAGAAATAGCCCATCCTCAATGCTTTATGGCATGTCCTTTTATTGACAAAATTCTCCCCACAAGGCTCATCATGGAAGGATTTCAAAATACTATTGATTTCAACCTCTCTCACACACTGCATAATTTCCAAATCAGTTCTAGTGTAAAATAGGTGGCCTTTGTTCCAGCAGTACCTCGCACTTTGCTATATAATTCTCGTCTTTTCTCATTTGGACAAGTGCGATGGAAGTCTACTTGCAACCAACTAATTGAAAATGTTAGCATACAATGGGGAAAAGGCTGAGACTGCAAACAAGTGTTCATCAGGGAAATAATATTTGACTATTGTATCATCATCATTATTAGTCGGTCGAGATAGAAAATATGCAGCTACATTCTCCTTCCCTTGTCTGGCGATAATAGAGATGTCGAATTCCTGGAGAGCAACAACCACCTAGTCACTCTAGAATTAGTAATGGGTTTGTTAACCAGATTTTTAATAGCTGATTGGTCAGTATGTGCAAATGTAGAATATCCATTAATGTAATGTCTAAATATATTTATGGAATAAATGATAGCAATGAATTCCTTATTTGTTACCATGTAGTTCAGTTCATCATGGGACAGATTCTTGCTAATGTAATAGATAGCGTACAGACCGTGACCTTCCTGCTATCCTATAACTGCTCCAATGGCTGTGTTTGAAGAATTGGAAGAAATATGAAAAGGCAAGACCAAATTAGGACCCCTCAAGATGGGTTTTGTAGATAGCCTCTTCTTTGTTTCTAATTTTTTTTTGATGTGTGCAATTCTCTTCACGTTGTGGGTTTGGGCATGTGAATTCACCTTCATGCAGATTGCATTTATTTCCTCGCGCAGCTGAGAAATTGTTGCTGGTTTCCCCATAAAATTTGGTTTGTTTTGGGTTCTTGTTGAGTCATTTTTTCCACAATAGGGCCAAGAACGACTTAGGAATCGAATTGCTCAGTCAGTGCTGTGTATTACCCAAACTGTCATCTCGGTTTTTCTGTGGTGTTTTCTTTTAAACCCCAAAGCTGTGAATGGTTGTTTTGTTGTGTGTGCACAGTGGATTGGTCTTTGGAATGTGTAGGAGTGTAAAGGAGTCTGCTTGAAAAACCTAGTGTTTTGCAGGAGCCTCATGGACAGGGATGGAGGGTTGGCTCTCTTCTCTACACTCTCATGAATAGCATTGGAAAAGAAGTCATGGCCTAAGGGATTGTGTAGTAGACAAGGGAATGATTTGTTCTGTTGGGTGTGTGTGGATGTCTTAGGAGTCAAGCTAGTTCTGGTGTGAGCATCCTTAGCTCTTCAGTGAGCCCACTATCTTAGCGGACAGTGCTTCCATATCCTGATAACCTGATAAGCCCAACTTGTTGGCTTGGTTATGTGTTGTTGTATACTCTTGGTCTGATAAACCCAATCGTGTTTGCTTGATTGAGTCCTGACATATATTTGGCTATGTGTGAGCCTGCTTATTTTCCTTATTCCTTAAGGAATCATGCCCAGCTCGAGGGTGGCGGTGTTGCTGAGAGATTAAGGAGCACACTGGCCTATGGTTGGGTGGAACGTTGCAGCGATATAGCTGGTTGCAGGACGAGCTTCCTCATAAGATAAGTACTCTTATCTATTTCATAACTACAATTGTATTTGTTGTTTAATGAAAATGATGAACATGCTAAATGCTTGAATGTATGGTTTTGCTTCCGATGTATGGTAATAATGTATGCATGATTTAGTTCAAAGCATTCCAATTTTTATGTGTATGTTCATGGGGCTATAAGCCTGGGTAGATAGCAGTAATCGGTAGCGTCCTATTCACCAGTTGGAGAGTCAGGGATGTTACAAACATTCAATACTTGATCATACTTACAATCAAAATCCATGCATGATCATTGTTACTCGAGCCATCAATTATCCGATATGATTCGAAATTTTGATTCCAATTAATCACGACGGAAATGATTTCACATGCGCAAATAAGGATAAATATGTCATCAAACATTAATTAGGAGGAGCACGTTCATATCAGCATTGATTTCCCATATGCGTGGATAGAGTGTAAAAGATCTCATCATAAAACATTGAGATTCAGTCAGAAATCCGCCCCAAAAGTGGTGAATGTTTTGTGAGATTTTCAACAACAATAATGGTAGAAACCTTGGTGGAGAACTCATAGAGTTGCAGCACCAAAATAGCCAACTTTAATGGAAAAGTAGCAGTGTTACAACAGAATTTGGCCAAAAACAATGAAAAAATTAGCGGTGTTGCGGCGGAGTTCGGCCAAAAACAACCAAAAACTTAGCAGAGTTCAACCCAAAACAACGGAAAAATTAGCGGTGTTGCAGCGGAGTTCAGCCAAAAATAGCGAAAGAAATAGCAGTTTTGCAGCAAAATTTGGCCAAAAA